>WKFP01014389.1:64178-79044 GCA_011057875.1 Pterocles orientalis
GTATATACTTTGTTATAGAGAACCACGCTGGATTTAAAAGGCAGAGCAGGATCGAAAGTCCATTTCTGGATTGGCTGGCTGCAGGTAAAGTTAAAAAAAAAAATAAAAAAAAGAACCCAGGAAATATCATATGAAATTAAAGGAAAATAACTTGTTGAATTAAGATCGATTTTTTTTCTAATTTCTCACCAAAGTGTTGTGGGCTCTCTCCATCCTAGAGCTATTAACAGGTTGAGAAGATTTGGATATTTGACCTAGGCTACACACGGCATTTAAAAGTGGAGGATAAAAAAAATATTCTAACTATAAGACAGAGGTTCAAATAGTGAGCAGTCTGTTAAAAAAAAAAAAAGCCCCAAAAAAAAGCCCAAAAAAACCCCAGACTGTATAAGTCAAAGGATCACAGAACGGTTTGGGTTGAAAAGGACATTAAAGATCATCCAGTTCCAACCCCCCTGCCATGGACAGGGGCACCTCCCTCTAGCCCAGGTTGCTCAGAGCCTCATCCAGCCTGGCCTTGAACCCCTCCAGGGATCCACAGCTTCTCTGGGCAACCTGGGCCACTGCCTCACCACCCTCACAGGAAAATATTTCTTCCTAATATCTCATCTAAATCTCCCCTCTTTCATCTTAAAACCGTTATCCTTCATGCTGTCATTCCCCCCTGATCCAGAGCCCCCCCTTCTCTCCTGTATCCCCTTTCAGCACTGGAAACTGCTCAAAGGTCTCCCCGGAGCCTTCTCCAGGCTGAACAACCCCAACTCTCTCAGCCTGTCTTCATATGGGAGGTGCTCCAACCCTCTAATAATAAATAAGAAACTGCAGCTTTAGTCTAAAGGAGGAAGCACCGATATCAGCATCATTTCCAGCAGAGGAAATGTTTGCCTCTGTGTGACTCCCGGCTATGGGTATAACCTGGGTGGGGGAGGCAACAACTTTGGGAGCTGCTGCAGGAAGGGAACCCCCATCAGAGGGCGCCGCTGCCCCGCTCAACGCCGCTCGGCTGCGCCCGGACCCCCGAGACCGCGGGGCCAGCGCCCGGCGCTCCTGCAGCTGGAACCTGGGGGGGGCGGTTCATGGGGCATGAACGGTGCTATATGGAAATATTTTTTTAAAAAACCTATAAAATATTTCTTTGCAATTGAAACTGCCAGTCTGAGGCTGCAACGCTCCCGCCCTGCTTTGGTTCGAAGAGGTTGTAAAAGCATGTCCCAAAACTGCTAAAGAATATCTAGAGTTCGCCCACCATTTTTTTTTCTTTTTTTAGATTTTAAAGTATAGCTTGTAATGGTCAGTTCTGAGCACGTCTCGTATTTTGGACGCAGGGTTTATTGCACATTTCAGGTAGAAATTGGTGCAAGTCTTCCTATTTGCAATTGCTAAATTAGACTAGAGGAAGCTGCAGGGGTGGGGGGGTGCAAAACAAGCATAAAAATTGTTCCATTTGATTTTCTAAATGCTCACTTGTCATGTTTTGCAAGTGCAAGCAAAATGTAATAATAGTGAGACTTGAAACTAAGAATTTACAGCCTACACCATTCTCATAGCAGAGAGACAGTGGCCATCAAATCTATTTCAGCTTCTCTTTTTTTTCTCCCCTCCTCTCTCCTCCCCCAGTAAGTACAGCATATTTAATTCAAAGTGCCACGAAATTGTAAAACATTATCTGTCACGAAGCACATTCACTTTGCCCTGTGCCAGCCTTCCTGGACGTGACTCAAAGACTTTAACAGAAGTGATGGCAAACTGTCCCCTTTATGAGCCTGGTATTTTTCTAAGAGGGTCATTCAGATCTACAGGTGCATGAGGGTGTGTGTGAGGTGGCTGCCTGGGTATCTCCGCACATGCACGTGCAAACAGCATCCATCCTTTCTCCTTTTGCAGCACTTTTTTTCACACTATTGCTTCGCTTGAAATGGTCTGTCCAACCCACTCGAAGATGTGCCCTTTTCTCCTCCTCCTCTGTGCAGGAAAAAAAAAAAAAAAAAAAAAAAAAAGAAAAAAAGTGCTACAAGGCAGGCACAATGTATAGTCCTTCCAAATCCTGGACCTCTGTGTAAATATTTCCCCACCTCATCTCTTCCTTTGAACGTGACTCAGTGGCACAGCTGCAGCTCCGAATTTTGCAGCAAGGCTCAAGAAGGGCTGCTTTATTGTCCTAAGAGCCAATTTCTCTATCTGCTTTTTTGTTTATTTGTTTGTTTATTTCCTTATACCAACAAGCAGTTTTGGTTTTAGATGTCTTAGGTATCCAAAAGGGCTGCTGATGAATTCCAAGGTCATTTGACTTCCATTTATCCTTCAGAGAGATAGATCTGCTGCTCTAACTCGTTATTTTTGAGGACAAGAAGAAACAGCATTAATAGAAGACACAAGCCTGCAACACAAGGAAGAACCAATAAACTTAATAGCACAGGAACTGTTTATAAAAATATCCTCTGCCTCTGCCCTCATTACAGGTTCAACAGGACTTCAAGTACAGCTGTGTGGGGAATGGGGGAGGAAGATAAAGTCATTTTTCTTTGCCAGGTGAAGGTCATTCGGAGAGGTCTGATCTTTTTGTATTGCTATTCTTTACTTTTCTTTATTTTGTACAAATAATTCTGTTCTGTACAGCAGCTGTTGTGATTGTATTTAAATGTGAGTGCGCACTTGGTCACCAACAAACAATGTCCTATTTATTGGTTTGGGGTTTTGGTTTGTTTTGGTTTTTTTCCTTCCACTTAATTTAACTTAATTTATAATTCATTGGTGAAAAACATAATCTTTTATATTTCTATTTCCTATACAAGCTACCTGTTTTACATGAGTCTATGAAGATAATGACCACATTTGATCAAACATTTCACGGCAATAAAATCTATGTTGATTTAACCCTGATTTGTCTGGTGTCTGAAAATAATTTCCATCTCTGGAAAAATAAGAACAACCATTCCTGGCTAGCAATCAGATTTGCAACATTACAAGATCTAGAACTTCCATGCAATAGATAAGACGTACAAAGCAGAGGAACAACAATAATAGTATTCCCATATTACAGCGAGAAGATTGGCTTGTACAGAGATTAAAGATGGAATTGATCACACCTAATAGTAGCTATATTAAATAGTTATCACATCTAGAATTTGTTAACCAGATTTGATTCTTGATATATTGAGAGAAAGATAAAACATCAGGTAATTTGTGCTGTCCTAAAGCAGGAATCAAACTACTTGGGATGATTTGCACTAGATTAGCCTCCCTCTGTTCACCATAGGGGAAAAGCGGCAGGAAGCCTAGTTGCTGTCCATTGACAATGGGCGCAACCTAGAAAACTAGCTGACCTTGGGTACTGAATAGATGACCAGAATAAATTAAGATGGATACTCTCAGAAGTGTCTTGCCCACAATTACATAGAAAGGCTGTGACAACGCTCACAATCAAATCCATATCTCCACAGTATCAAATAATTCTTCAATCTTCTCCCTGCAAGCTTCATTTTCAAGTCCTGCTTCAGCCAAGGGTCTTGGTTAATTGCCAATGTTCCCACTCCAGATTTTGATCCCAGTGTTGAGACACATGGTTTGGTTTCCCAGGCAGAAATAATGAGAGTCAAACAAAAAAAAGCCTTTAGACATGAGTAGCATCCTCTTTCAGGTATGACTTGAAGCAACTCTAGCTTAGATGTTTAGCCAAACTTTCCGAAACAAATGGATCTGAAAAGTTTTACTGAAAAAATTTCCAAAAGGGGTTTTTCAAGCAGTTCCCTAAATAAACTGTTTCAAAACTGGGAACCTGATGACAACCCTTCCTTTTGTATTTTTTCAATGCTTGTAGAATTAACTTCATGAGTAATTCTAGACAATGACACACTAAGGGCAAAGCTGTAATGGCAGAAGCTTCAGAAGGATTTCAGTTGAAAAATAAAAGGGTTTAGGAGGTTGTCTCTCCCATCTTTCTTCACTTTGGTGTGTAAATTTTCCACTCACCCCATTAAAACAAAAAGAAGACAAACCTGCTGAGATTTGCAGAAGTGCAGTGCCAAAGTACATGTCAATGTGCACAGGTAGCCTTTAATTTGTAGACACTGCAACATACAAGGAGATGAAAAGGAAAAACTAATAGGGAAAAAATCCTTCTCTATCAGATTTTAAATGCAAACTGCATATAGAGACCTCGGGCAAACTTGCATTCAAAGTAACTGACCAGGCGAAAAAGGGACCAAATCTGTAAATTGCTGAGTGCCCTGAACTCCCAGAATTAGTAGAGTTGCTAATCCATGTATGGTAATATTTGTCCACATGTCCAACAGAACCCCTACTTATGTTAGAGAGGCTGAGTGTTCACTTATATTTTGCTGAAAAATACAGTTTAGTTTCTAGAGAAGCATGAGAAGATAAATCTAACAAGATGTCTGGCCTCAACTGCTATTTAGGTTCACCTTCCTGTAGAACAGACATGAACAAGAAATCAATGGGAACTTCAAGCTTTAATGGAATTTGTCGTTGCTCTGGACAAGAGTTATGTTGCTTTTTTAATGGAAGGATATTTGAATTAATGATATATAAATACAGTTTCTGAAGCAACTCAAAATATTTTGCTTTTGGATAAAACATTACTAGGATTATACTGCATGATGGGACAGAGTTCTGCTTGTTCAGGATCCAGCATGGTAGACAGACCTACGCAAAGACAATCAAGACAGTTTGCTGCCATTTTATATCAACAGGCCCACAGGGAGCATGATTCAATCACCCACATATAAGCATCAAGTGACATTTTAGACAGCCTTGTTATCCTGCCTGGCTTCCCACTGCTTCTCCTGAAGGATCAAGGTGTCTCACAGCTTCACTGCATCTGTCAATCCCTTGTGTATATCTTGGATACTCAAGGAAACCTGAAATAATGCTAAACTATTTTGCCCCAGTCCTGATCCCAGTGGATCCATCTTATCAATGTGTATAAACACCTGATAGGGGGAGTAAAAAAGACAGAACCAGCCTCTGCTCAGTAATGCCCAGTGACAGCACAAGAGACGATAGGCACAAGTTGAAATACAAGAAACTCCATTAAAACTAAAAAAAACCTTTTTTACTGGTGAATTTGCTTGAACTCTGGACTAGGTTCCCCAGAGAGGTTGTGGGGTCTCCACCCTTGAAAATACTTTGAGGCTAACAGGACATGGCCCTGATCAATGTTCTCAAGATGACCCTGCTTTGAGCAGGGTAGGTAGACTGCATGGTCTTGAGGTGCCCTTTCCAGCCTCAGGTATTCTGTGATTCTGTGAACCCTTTGGGCTCAGTTCAGCTGGCCACACACAAGACCAAGCAGCTTTTGGGATAAATAAGTTATCCTGCACTTTTGCAGAGAGGACACATATTTTCCTGCTTCACTGTGATTCCTTAGATACTTTAGTCCATAAATGCATAAGACTGTGAAAAGAGCAGCTGAGTTGCATCTATTTTAGTTATTTATTCATACCTCTGCCAGTAGAAGCCAGTGTGGTGGTGGTACACACACAAACATCTTCATCACCTTATGAAACTCAACCTCCATGTCTAAACCCTTGAGCTGGTCATGTAATGGCAAGAGGATGAGTTGTATCATTATTACCACCCAGAGCCATCTAGTTTTCATGATCTTTTTTTTATTAATAAGTATATTTAACACAAATACTAATGAACCACTCTGGGCCATCATTATGGCCAGCTAAATTAAGGAGTTATCAAAGCATTGAGCCTTTGCCAATTAATATACAGTGTGAAGCCAGTAATAAAACTACACAGAAAATTAGAAATGGCCAGTAGAGAGCATGCTAGTGGAACTGGGTGCTCTGTGAATAAACTGCTGGAAGAATGCCAAGATATTATGGCCTTATTTGTCAAATTTGGATCTGGGAAGTAAGTGGGAAAACATGCCCTTGAAAAGTGCCTAATAAAGTGTGAGAATAAAAATAAAAGACAAACCAACCAACCTTTATTCACCAACAAAAAGTTATACAATGAACTAGAGAAAGGTATATCAGGAAAAACAGCTTTAAAAGCAACATAATGATTTTGATTCAGATTGAAAGGGATTAGGAGGAAATTTCTCTCCCTTTACTCCTGTTATTTAAAACTAAAAGTAGAACTTTAGAAAACGGCATCAGAAGTATATAATGCTAATGGGGCCACCAAGTGTTTTGAGTAAGGAAAAAATCTTTTATGTTTGCTTAATGTGTTAAGTACACTATGGTAGCAGGACGAAGTTCTATGGAACCAATCTTCTCATTTTGGAGCAGAATGAAGAGAGGTATAACAAACCTTTGCCTCTTTTTCATCATCACCACAGCACTATTTTGAACTGTCTTTAATCTGCCTTTCACTGAGTCCCTTCAACAAAACCACAGCTTTGCATAGATCTCTAATTTAGACATAGAAGTCTGGTGTCTTTATAGATGGGTTGTTTAGAGCATCTTTATTGACCGTAGAAGAAGCCTGGCTTGAATAAATACCTAACTTTTAAGTAGAAAGCGAAAAAAACCTTAATCCACCTTCAGTTAAAATTAAATGAGAAACTTTTGATAGCCCTTAGTTCAGCTGAGAATTGAATTGATGCCCATGAAGAAGTTGTAGCAATCTTATCTGTAGGCCACCCTGTGTTCCAGATTTACGGGTTCGATTCATCTAGCAGACTGGATGACTTGTACATTTTAGATGTGTATGTTATCTGCACAGAGTTTTCATGAGGGTTTTTTCCTGTATTTCAGTTTTTTTCTCTGCAGAGAATGTATAAGATCAGTATAAGCAGATGTTCTGATTTCATACTCATGTTGAGGGGACATGGTGACACAAGGAGTGGAAACGTTTCACAGGCTTTTTCAGGTGATCTATTTTCTTACAACTATCTAACACCTGTTTGTTTTCAATGCTCTATTTCAAATAATGGAAAGCCACTGTTTTCATTTGACTTCTGGGTTCACAGAATTTCAAGAACAAGAAAAAAAAAATGTCCTGCTTGTTTGGCAATATTTTAATTTAAAAATGTGTCCAGATTTTGCTCTATACATGAGTACATGGATGAAGATGATAAAAGCGTGTATCAGTCCAGTGTAAGAACAGTATCAAACCAGACCAGCAGGTTCAGCAACCTGTCTCTCACAGCAACAATTACAAATGCCTCCAAAGAAAATAACAAGCATTATGAATAAGAACAAAGGAACAAATTCATCTGTGGTTGCTCAATATCTTAGAATATGACAATTTGAGTTTTCAAAGAAATGATCAGCTGTCTGGAAAATAAATATTTCTTTTTTTATAACTTAGTGAAGCATAGAAGCTAATTTGTTGCTAAAATTTTTAAAATATGAACAGAAAAATCCACATAATTAGATGCTTAAGCGTCTGGCACCAGTTCTGCTCCCACTAATGAATTGTCTGACTGAGGACTCAATTAATAAAAAAATTAAAGTAGTATAATTAATACTAATCAATACGGGTTTACAGAAAATAAATGCTGTCAAATGAACTTGTTTTTCTTCCTTTTAATGAGATTACAAATTTGACTGACTTCTAAGGCACATTTAACTTGCAACCACAGGGATGTTGATTACAATTACAACAATTAGACAAAATACTAAATGCGTTAAATGAATCTAAAGCTATCTATTTGAACCTGAAATGAATAAAGAAGAGAGAATAATGACTGAGCATGTAAATTCCTAATAGAGTTTCAGGTTTTAATTCCTGCCCAGACATTATTTAATCTTCTCACCAGTGAGAATGTATAACATCACTGATGGTAACACTTGTAAGTGACTGAGAGATTGTGGGAAAACTGATGGAGAGAAATGTACCACGATCTGGATTGTTCAATAAGCTGGATGCCAGCAAACAACCTATTAACAGAGTGAAGATGAATTTGTATGTCTAGGAAGAAAATACCTACCTTTTTCCAATGAGATGGTGGACTCTGCTCTGGAAAACAGTGACTCTGAAAGGCAAGTGTTGGTTGTAGGTGACGTTCCACTAGGTATGAGCTTGAACTTGAGGGCAGAAGGGTAAGAGTGTCTTATGAGGGATGTGGACACACCGGACAGAGTCCAATGAAGAGCCAGTGAGATGATTAAGGGTCTGGAGTGTCCCTCTTATGGGGAAAGGATGAGAGAGTCAGAACTGCTCAGCCTGGAGAAGAGAAGGATCAAGGGGTGTTTATCAATGTATATAAATACTTGGAGAGAGAGTGCACAAAGGATGGAGGCAGCCTCTTTCCGGTGGTGACCAGTGACAGCACAAAAGGCAATGGGCACACACTGAAGCACAAGAGGCTCTCTGAACATCAGGAAACATTTTTTTACCCTGAGGTTGACTAAGCACTGGCACAGGTTGCCCAGGAAGGTTGTAGAGTCTCCATCCTTGGAGATATTCAGAAGTCATTCTTGGGCAGCTGACTCTAGATAGCCCTGCTTGAGCAGGGGGATGGACCAGATGACCTCCAGAGGCCCCTTCCAACTTCAACCATTCTGTGATTCTATGAAGAGAATCTACCATAAAATGAAAGACACAAGCAGCTTAATTTTTTCATCTTAATAACAAGGTGATACAGAGAAAACTGAAAAGGGTTAACAAATATACTCAAGCAGAAGATTTTACTGGTTAAAGATTCAAGTTCAACAAAACCCAGAATGGAAAACAGATTTGTACTTTTGTCAGAGGTAACAATCAGGAAAGGAACAATTTGTTACATTATATGAAGATTTCACATCCGTGGCCTTAAAAAGTAAAACCAAGACAGTATTATTGTTAGCATTATTTTAACTCCCTTAAAACCACAGTTAATGAGAATTTTAATTTAGGACTGTCATGGTTTCATCTCAGACACCACAAACACCACACACCTGCTCGCTCACTCCCTCCCCACCCTGATGGGATGGGGATGAAGAGGAGAGTCAGAAGAAAAAAGTCATAAAACTGGTGGGTTGAAAAAAAGACAGTTTAATAGGACAGCAAATGAATACAATAATAATAACAGTAATAACAATAATAATAATAATGTACAAAACAAGTGATGCATGATGCAATTGCTCACCACCTGCCAACCTATGTCCTGTGAGTCCCAAGCAGCAATAGCAGCTTCCCAGCCAACTACCCCCAGTTTATATACTGAGCATGACATCATATTGTATGGAATATCCTTCTGGACAGTTTGGGCCAGCTGTCCTCACTATGCTCCCTCCCAGCCTCTGGTGCACCTCCAGAGCATGGGAAGCTGAAAAGTCCTTGAGTTAGTATAAGCAGTACTTAGCAACAACTGAAAACATCTGTGCGTTACCAACATTCTTTTCATACTAAATCCAAACCACAGCATTATACCAGCTACCAGGATGAAAATTAACTCTGTCCCAGATGAAACCGAAACCAGGACAAGGATCCCACTATTACTTGGGCTGAAGTCCCTGATGGCCACAGTGCAGTAGAGGAGCAAACCAAAGAGACCCTACAGGGAACAGTTTAACTCCGGATATATTATAAGCAGTTTTTGGAGCCTGAAGTATGTTTCCCCTGTATTTTCCTGACTTTACTACATCTCCTTTCATGTACCTAGAATTTCTTTAACTCCCCAAAGCATTGCCTATGGTCATATTATCCAAGTGCCTAGTTCCAGAAAGCAAGCTAAGAGAGTGGAGGAAGAAAAAAGAAAGGGAGTGTGGTACTGGGGAAAAAATAATATTCTCAAATTAGTAACAGGTCTGGTCTTAATTTTTCTTCCCTTTCCTTAAAGCTGGTTAACTATCTCTTGACATTAAATTTGGATGTTGTACCTTGAGCATGGATAATTCACTCTACAGGCTATGTCCTAAAATGTGAAGAGTGTATTTCCTCTTCTAAATATAACATAAAACTTGTTTTTCAGCCAAATCATATGCAGTTTGTATCCATATAAACATAGTTGAATTAAACAACAACAAAAAAAAGAATCTCCTAACTTTCTGTCATATTAAACATCCAGTAAAACTGAGACTTCCCTCTAACGGTTGCAGTTGGCCTGTCCCTGATTATGTGACTCTTTAGTTCAGTGCCTTCTGTTTGGTAATGGGAATAATCAATAAATAAAAAGAATTTGCTTTATTCAATTCCAAATGTGTCAATATCCCAACTCAGGATGCTGAAATATATCCATACAAATTTAAATTTTAAGGAAACAGTTTTGGCAACTTTTATGATTTTTTGAGTGGCTTCTAGGAGGAAGAGGTTTTAGAAAGGAAACTTTCAAAAGTTGGATGTGGAGCAGAAGGATAACCCTGCAGCTGTGACAGCGGCTCTTGGGACTCCCCAGACTCCCCTTTCTGCTGCATCATCCAGTGGCAGCTTGTACATAAAGTCTTTGATTTAATGTCATATCACCTAACTCTTGCTTTTCCTGTCAATCACTGAAAGCCATGAAGTTAGTACTCAGGATTCTTGTTCAAAGAGCAAAGGGAGTTTTGGGTCCTAAGATAAGGAGACACAAACCAACATCTTGGAACAATCCAAGCTCATATGAAGGGACAGTAAGACATGAGCAAGGTTTTATGCTCTCTGCTTTAGGGAGACAAGCCCTTATCTGAAGTTCACTACTCTTGTCTTAAGCTGAGCACATACACCAATTCAAAATAAAAATTAAGAGGCGGTGGCATGAGAAAAAAGACCTGAAAGTCTGTTCATTCTTAACCTGTGAGATCTGATTGCCATTCCTGCTCCAGAGAGTTTGGAGTACGTAGAAAAGTTCTGAAGAGGGGATGCCAAAGCTGTATCTAGGTGTCTGGTGAGGCATCCTGTCACATTGCCTCAAGGTCCACACCCTTGTTGTCATCATGTACCCAGGTTTCTTGCGAAAAGAAACAGGTAGGGTAGAGGGATAAAATACCGAGACATGAGTAAGGTACATAAATAGACTTGGATACCAAAATTGGCCTCAGTATTGTAATACAGACAACACTCGGAGGGGTTTCCTCTTCCAAATAGCCCACAGGCTGTGTGAGGTTTGGCATGGGAGAACTAGACTAGAAAAAAAATGGACGTGAGAGGGCAATGTGTGTTTGCAGCCCAGAAAGCCAACCATATCCTGGGCTGCATAAATTGGGATTCCTGTTGTCAGAGGCTGGGGCTAGAAGAGTACCACAGATAAAGTGTCATTGGAGCTCATTTTTTATCATGATTAGACAAATCATTGAGTTTGGTTTTGGGTCGCTCACTGTAAGAAAGACCTTGAGGTGCTGGAGGGTGTCCAAAGAAGAGCACCGAAGCTGGTGAAGGGTCTAGAGAACAAGTCTTATGAGGAGTGGCTGAGAGAAATGGGATTGTTCAGCCTGGAGAAAAGGAGCCTGAGGGGAGACTTTGTTGCTCTCTACATCTGCCTGAAAGGAGGTTGTGGTGAGGTGGAGGTCAGTCTCTTCTTCCAAATAACAAATTATAAGACAAGAGAAAATGGCCTCAGGTTGTGCCAGGGGATGTTTAGACTGGGTATTAGGAAAAATTTCTTTCCTGAAAGGGTTGTCAAGCAAGGGAACAAGCTGCCTAGGGAAGCAGTGAAGTCACCATCCCTGGAGGGATTTAATGTAGATGTAGTGCTTTGGGACATAGTTTTGTGGTTGACTTGACAATGTCAGGTTAACAGATGGACTCGATGATCTTAAAGGTCTTTTTCAACCTATACGATTCTATGATCCTATGAAATAAAAAATGTATATATATTGTTTCTCCAAATAGAGAATAAAGGTCTGACCAGCACGACTGACAATCTTTCAGACTGCATCAGTGTGGCTTTGCTGGCTATGAGTGGATACTTGTTATTAGTAGCTCAAAACAAACTTGATGTTTTGTATCATGCTGTTTATTTTGTTCTTATCTGCTTCTTCATATTTGGGAACACTCTCATCCTAAAAACAAAAATAAATTATGGAGTTGTTTTAAACTTTCTTCTCTACCCACCTACTTTCTTAAGTTTCTCCTCCCTGCAATTTTCCAGACATTTAATGATTTTACAGTTACTGCCAAAATAAATAGCATAATGTCCTCTCTCTCAGCTGGAAATATTTACCAAGTGTATCTTCAGTGTCTTCTTGTGGTAATGACTGGGATTTTCATAGGGTTGTCCCTGATTGTACTAAACTTCTTGCTGTCATTCATCCCTTGCACTTTCTCACCGTCCCAAGAGACCCAGATGCAGAGGGGAAAGACAAAGAGAAAAAAACCCCAAGGCAAAAGAGGCAGAAATGCCCTCCCAAAAACTGGATAAATGTCTTCATACTATGAACTATTTACTAACAGGACTCTGATCTTTACTAGCCAAAAAGAGTTCAGAGCATTCCCTGAGTTTGCCAAACATCATTATAAACATGCTCTTGAAACTGAGAGAGAGGTAGAGACAGCAAGCCAGCTGGTGGGTTTTCTGGTTTGTGACTCTTTGGTTGATCGTTCTCTGCCTGGTTCAGAGCTTTTTGACTCTGTCCCTCTTGTACAAAAGGTACAAGATCCCAGGGAAGACTCTGCTAGCCTTCAGAAAGATGTTTCTACCCCTTCTCTTCACAGGTGCGTGGTACTGATGGTTGAAATGGTCACATTAGCACTTTCTAGCCTGCTTGCTCCTACACGTGGTTATTGGGATGTTTCGGAGCCCTTTTCAGGCAAGACATTTCAGATTGAGTTACTGTCTCTGCCCTGTCCACCCTGGCTGCACGCAGTGGTACAAGGAGGGTACCCCCAGCAAGAGGGTTTGATGGTGTCCCTCCACAAAGAACGAGCACTGGTGGTTTAGGGAAAATGTAAAATGATGGGGACAGACTTTTTAGTAGGGCCTGTAGTGACAGAGCAAGGGGTAGTGGTTTTAAACTGAAAGATGGCAGACTCAACCTACATATAAGGAAGAAATTTTGTACAATGCAGACAGTGAAACACTAGCACAGGTTGCCCAGAGAGGTGGTAGATGTCCCATCCCTGGAAACTTTCAAGGTCAGGTTGGATGGGACTGCAAGCAACCTGATCTAGGTGAAGATGTCCCTGCTTATTGCAAGGGGGTTGGAACTAGATTACCTTTCAAGGTCCCTTCCAACCCAAACCATTCTATGATTCTATGAAAAACCCTTGTTAAGTCTGCAGACGTAACAGGGAAATTACTTTTACCAGAAAACAAGATGGGTAGTTGGATTCATTTTAAGAGACGAGTCTTGGTATTATTCACATAGAAAAGGTATAAAATGCACTCGAAATCAATGATTTTTGTAAATCCATTAATAAGAATGCAGTAAATTTTAAGCTACATTTTGAGGTACCGACATTATATGATTTTTTTCCCATTAATTAAATCACAAAGAAACTTCTTTAAAAAATACTGAATTCTGAAATACACTTGAGAACATATACTAGAAAAGTGTTAGGAGGAAAAAACAGAGCTAACTTGCAAGAAAAGGTGTCAAACACACCCAAAAAAACCCAGATTTTTAGTTAGAACTGACAGAAACCTGCCTTTACATGCAGCTGCAGCGAGCAGCAGAGGGCGCTGAGATAAATTGATTTATTTTAAACTCCAGCCAACAATACAGATTTGCTGGGAGTTGGATACAGAGGGGTATATACTTTGTTATAGAGAACCACGCTGGATTTAAAAGGCAGAGCAGGATCGAAAGTCCATTTCTGGATTGGCTGGCTGCAGGTAAAGTTAAAAAAAAAATAAAAAAAAGAACCCAGGAAATATCATATGAAATTAAAGGAAAATAACTTGTTGAATTAAGATCGATTTTTTTTCTAATTTCTCACCAAAGTGTTGTGGGCTTCTCCATCCTAGAGCTATTAACAGGTTGAGAAGATTTGGATATTTGACCTAGGCTACACACGGCATTTAAAAGTGGAGGATAAAAAATATATTCTAACTATAAGACAGAGGTTCAAATAGTGAGCAGTCTGTTAAAAAAAAAAAAAAAAAAAGAAAAAAGAGAAAAAACCCCATCAAAAACCACAAAATATAAAAAGCCAAGCCTAAGAAAATACAGACAGAATCTCACGCAACTACGAAATCACCGCAATTACTTTGGACCTTCCTCCAAATACCACTAAAATTACAGGAGTGTGTGTTCGCGTGGGTATTTCTCACCCGAATATTCAAAGACAAGAATTCTTTTACCCTTCTCTGCCCCTGATCGCCCCGGATGGGGCAAATGAAAAAAAAATCTCAACAACAAAAAACCTCTCAAAAAACCACAAAAAAAGGGCTGAACACTTGGCAAGGTGTTTTTAAAGAGAAGGCAAGAACTATCCTGAGTTCCACTCTGTTCCCCAGCGCAGGGAGGTGCTATGCTGGTGATTATTAGCGTTATTAATTAAATAAACAGCGGCGTGTGAGGAATAGCCTTCATCTGCTGACACCATGGGAGGAGGATGCTCTCCCCAGGTCTAGAGGGACATTTTCTTTAAAGCAGCAACGCTTGGTTCTTCCCAGGTGATAAATTAGTGCGTGTTGAGATTTACAAAGAGCATCTGAGTACAATCGCAATTATATCCGTAGTTTTACTCGCTTAAAAAGCCAAGGTGAATGAAATGCGTGTGAATATTTCTCTTCTTTGTAAAAATCCGTCAAAGTACCAGGGGCGATCTTTTGCCTCATGAAACCAGCCCTAACAGTACTTTATCTCGCTCTTGGTGCACAGAGCATCACCTGACAGTCTTCGCTCTTGAAAAACTCCCGGTGACTTAACGGAAAGCTGCTGTTTCCTGCAAAGAAAAAAAGAAAAAAGAAAAAAAAAACCAGCCCCCCCTCCCCCTCCCCCAAAGCCAGCAAACCCAAAACCTGCAGGAGCAGTTCTTCCCAAAAGCTGTGAACAACGATCAGGACGAGAGTAAGCCCCGGTCTCCCCTATACTCTCTTTTATTTCGG
>WKFP01014389.1:91676-106219 GCA_011057875.1 Pterocles orientalis
ACCCCACCCCTTCTCCCTACCCCACCCCTCATACACGACGTTTCCTCTTTGGTGTATTTGATTAATTGGTGCTTGATTTGTGGTCGAGAGTCTTCTTTCTGTCGTTGCTCCGTGCTTGCATTTTCCTTTTGCATTCTGGTTGTTTTTTGTTGCAGAATACTCTTCTGTTGATCTCCCAGCCCAAAATACTCTCCCCCCACCCTCTGTCTGTCTCTCTCCATCCTTCAGAGGACGAGACCAGCAGCAGAGACATTTAATATGCGTGCTGAGTGGTACAGTTAGATAGTGAGTAGCACTAAAATGTGAGTGTTCATCATTATATATATTAGGTATAGGTTTAGGTGAGCTTATTGTCTGTGTGCATTGCAACGGGCACAGGTCGAGCAGCTGCCACATAAACACGGTCCCATATAGGAGGGATTACTTGTCCCTATGTGCAGCCATCAGAAGAGATAGATACTCTGAGTTGATCCATGATGAACAGGATACATGAGCACTTTGGAAATTAGGTTACTAAAAAAGATCCTGAGATTCATCTGCCGTCGTTTTAAAGTTACCGCAGGAGTAATTTTTGCCTTAGAAGTAATGCTGAGCTCTAAGAAACTTTGCAATATGAATGAATATTATGAGCTCGGTTTCTTTTTGCACAGCAAGTTTCCTGGGTGCAGAGGCAGAGAAATGGGCAACAAATAGTAGGTCACAGTTGTGGCAGACAATATTTAATCAGGATGAGGGAAGGACCAAAGCAGAGAGGGCTCAGTATGAATTCCACTTTGTTTCCGGAAGTTTGTAGCTGTGAGGATGGACTTTGAGGTAAGAATAAGTTATTTAAACTCTGAAAGTCGTTATTTTAGGTGGATGGCATGGCTAGACAGACAGACAGACAGGCATTGATCAATTTTTGTGCAGTGGAGCACTCCCCGTGATGCATATTTGCTAGATGAGGCTTGGAGGATGTCTATTACACCAAAACCTAGTTTAGTGCTTAAAATGCTTTAATTACAATGTGGTGGGAAAAGTATGATGTGGACTTGAAGTCTATACTTAATTAGACTCTAAGTGTCTGTTTCTTTATGGTCTTTGAGGCCTGCAGAGGGAATTATCTCTCTATGCAAAAGGATTGCCAAAATTATTAAGGAAATTATAGAGGGATTCATCCACGGCTATTGATTTATCTCGCGTATTGATCCCGCACAATAGATTCCATATACCCAGCCTCTTGTTATGTTTGCTATCTGAGCTTCCTTGACATTTCTGAAGTAATTTAGTTAAGAGGAAATGAGTTGTTCCCAGTAGAGAGAGCAAACGAGTGGAGTGAAGGTAGCCAGCGTGATAAATGGCTCTTTCATTTGGAGATCTCCAGAGCTCGTTTAAGGCTAATTTTCTGTATTAGCCCCCTTTGAGCTATTAATGCAATAGGCAGGGACCGTGGCCCCTCGTCTCTTAGCTGTCCCATTAGAGCGAGCATTAAGCTACCAAGCCTGAACTCGACTGTTGGTAGTGGTGGTGGTGGTGAAAATAATGAAAGGTGCTTTTTAAACTCTCCTAATCTAAAGTGGCAGAGGGTGGTTAATACGATTTGAAGTGGGGGCTGGTCAATGAACAATCAATAAACTAATAATGAGAAGGACGCGGTACATTAACAGTCTAAAAAATCCAACGAGACGTTAAAAAATCATCGTTAACTCCTCGTTCCATTAAGATTTGGGGTGGTGGAAGTGGGAAGGAGGGAGGCAGATAAATCATCAAGATGATAATCATCACCATGAGCATTAATACCAGATTTAACTCGGCTTTAAGAGCTTACCGGCTCCACTTTTTGAGGCCTTTCCCTGGATTTCTACTGAAGTGAAGGGAAGGTTTTCCCTGTGTCAGAAATAAAAAGATTGGGTCCCCTTGTCAACTGCTCAGCTTAAATTTGCTTGGCACCGTCTGTGGCCCAAGAAAGTGTCGTCCTGCAAAAATCTTGCATGGCCCGAGTCTCAAGTTAATTTTTTGTGACTCTGGGGCACAGTCAGTGACCTTAAAATTACCCTGATGTATTTACTTACTTTCAGCTGTTTCTGAGGATCGTCTGCACGCTCCCATCTGATTTAGCCCGAAAGGCCACTTTAACCCTAACACCTTAATTCTTTGTCTCCTTACAAGCACCCCCTATTGTTCGTAGGATTTTAAAGAAACATATAAAAGGAGGTGTCTTAACAATTTTCTAAACTCTTAATAATACATAACATTCCCCACCCCCACACACACCTTTTCTTGAAGTATCCGGATAAATGATTAACTGGAAACCACTCTGGCCTCAGCTTTTCAGGTGATAGAGCTGGGAATCGGAGATGTTGCTTCACTGCCACTTGGTTTCGTGCTTTTTCCTGGATTACTCATTGAACCTTATGATCCCCTTTAATTGAAACAATTTCGAGGGAATGCATTTCACTTTGAAATTTATTCCCGGTTTTCAGGGGAAAGGGACCGGGGTGGAAGAGAGGGGCAGGGGGGGGAGAGGAGAGGAGAGGGACAGGAGGGAAGGGGACATGAACCCACACTTTCTGTATTTGTTTAGTAAAATTAAAATAAGAATCAAATCTTTCAGTGGCAATAGGTAAGGCGTTGATCCTGGACTTTCTGGGTTTGGCTACAAAGTCAGACTAAATAATCATTAACAACAAAGTCCTGTTGTTACAATGGACAAAGAACTTTTTACTAATTTCAGGCCCAGTAGGCCGATAAAAAGATTTGGAGGCAGTTTGATAGCTCATTAGTGGTAAGTTTGTCTGTGACGTTTGTTAGTGAGAAATATAGGAAATATTTCCTCTGATTAACTGATTGATTGATTGGCTATCATATTATTCACTAGGGTTATTGCAAAGATATCTATAGCTTAGAGCTTCGTTATCCAGCTATTTTCAAAACATAATTATTTATTTTCTTTATTTTTAATGTTGTTGAAATGTCCTTTTATTTCAATTTCTTCTTGTCGGTGTTCATTTGTGCGCCTTTTCACGCGTTTGTGGGGAGCAACCCAACAGAGAATCACCACCACTATGAAAAAAAAAAAAAATCCCCAGCCCCAAACCCCTAAGACTTAATGTATGCACAGAAAATTGTAAACATGTAAAGAACTGAAAGCTTCACGCTGAGTTTCGCCATGCTCCATTTCCCCACCATTTCCTGCTGTCGTTTTAAAGCGATCTCACTCATCTAGAGATCCCGTTTGCAGGAACAGTATGCTTATAATTACTAACAAATCAAGCGGCTACTGTTGCTCTCTCGGTTTATTGATAAGCTGAAGAGAAATGGAAGGGGGAAGAAATGACAAAAGAGGCTGGAAGTAACCACAGGAGGAGAAAGAGAGAAAGAAAGGGACAGAAAATGGGAAAGGAGAGAGGGAGAGAGAAATAAAGAAAGAGAGAAGGCAGAGATTTTGGAAGGGGAAATATGCTCACATACACAAATAGATTTTGGGAGTGAAAGAAAATCGAATAGTTTCTACTGAGGATAACAAGAGCTAGAAAAGATGAAGTTAAAGCAGAAGTCGTGTGGACGTTGCGTATGTCCGTGGGTGTTACTCAGTGTTATTTCAGCAGTTGTGGCAATCCCTAACCGACTGGGAAAGTTAACATCGACTGAAAATATCCTGTGCCTTACAGATTATTTACGTACACGGAGGGATTTGACACATGCAGCTGCACACACGGACGTGCATCTCTTCACCCACTAGAAACCTCCACGTTATATTATCTCGGGAGATGTCTGAGCTGTATCTGAAAAGCTATAGCCATGATAAACATACAGATATGATATAGATAGAGATAATTCATTCCATGGCAAACACTTTTTTTGAGGCAGCATTAGGTGATTTACAGAAGATATAGAGTTTAGATAGAATACATCTCTCTGAAGCTATGAAATTGCAATAGATATGCTTACACCGCCTGGTAAGCTTCTAAAATGGGTTTAGAGTTATTAGACTCCAGCTGATGGGTATGTTCAGATGGTCCTTTTCGGGCAGGCCTTGGTAGGAAGAAAAGCTGAGGAGCTCTCCGCATAGCTGGGAAAGGAGCCAGCCTGCTTCCCAAAAGCAATTTGCAAGGAAAAAAAAAATACTGAGCACGTGAAAATCCATATTTCAGAGGTTAACTAATGTAATGAGTGCTCCGAAAGGCCAAAGCGAGCGGGGTGAGGTATATTTAAGCATTGCACGGGTCCTTCTCTCTTTAGTGAGTTTGGACTAAGATCAGATGCTCGTGGAATTGCTGCCTCTTGTTTAATTTCTCAGTTCACTGGACAGTGACCTGATAAACTGCTCACTAAATATAGCCACCGTAAAGGTGCTCGAACCACTGAGTCCGTGTGTTTGTCCGAAGGGAAAAAAAATGCCAGTCATGAAAATCTGTCTGGTGGCACTGCTTTAATCTAAGTTGTTTTGGGCTTTTTTTTAAACTTTTTCTTGATGCTTCCCTCGAATGACGTTGCAGATCATCGCGCATGAACTGATATATGTATAATGGGAGGGAAGGGATTTTTTGTCTGCCACTACTACCTCTGATACCCCAAACGAGTCTTTTCCTATAGAATCAATGGCCAAAAGAATGCTATTAATAGTAACGAAAGCAGGAGCGAGCCTCTAACTCTTTTATAACTCTTTCTGTGTCGTTCTCAAACTATTTGAAACCGCCTTTATGAGCTGCATAAAGTGCCTAACTAAAAATAATAGAGAAATAGGAATCCATTTCACTTTCCGATTCCCTGAAGTAAAGGCACTGCAAATAATTTGTTTATACTGGAGACTATATACAAGGCGTATGAAGCAATATGTGTATCTAAAATCGACATGCCTTTTGGTTTTTGAGCTGTTATAGAGCTTTTATTGTGGGGGTCTGGTCTAGCAGTAGGAAATGATCTGTAATAAAAACAGTGAAACACGATTGTGTCTTATTCCATACACTGAGGTTATAAAATTGGCAATTGCCCAGTAGTTAGCACTTGGTAATATATTAGGATACCCGATCTTATTGTTTAGCAGCTCCAGACAACTTAAATATCCTCCCCTCAACCCTAATGGTTTGATTCTCCAGATATGTTGTAAATAAACAGCGTTTTTTATGACTTAACTGACATGTATTGTAACTACCTAAATAGCTGGCATATGTGCATCATAGAACCCTATTATTTGCCCGAATTGGTTTTGCAATTGATTGAGTGGCAATGGGAGGCTGTGAAGTCGTATCTGCTCCACGAGGGTGTGTAATCAATTAGTCTGCTCCTCTGAAACATGCCCCCTGGACTGCCAAGGACTCTACCACCAGCAAACTCCCAGAATTTGGGAGGATATTTTCTATAAGGAAATGCGTGGTGCCGCCGATTCCGAGAGGAAGCAGCAGTAGCAGCTGTCAGCTCTGATTAACTCCTGCATAAAACATACCTTAAGTACGGTTTGTTATCAATTACTTGCAGAAATGAAACAACTGGGGGGAAAAAAAATGCAGAGAGACTCCCTATAAATTAAAGTGATCGGTTGATTGATTAGGGCACCTGCCGTAAATCATAACAGTTCCATACAATTATGAGGGAGCTGGTTAAGTTCATTTGTAAACAAAATTCATGTCACAGGGGAATTGCTCTCATTTTTAATTTAGTTTTTTTTTTTTGTTTCTTTCTGAGTGTGTCTGGTTGCTATTACAGGAGTTCGTTCTAATCCCCTTGGTTATGCTTAAAATAGCCTCCTCAGTTTCTCAGAGAAAAGAGATATTTCAGTTTCTCGTGGACAGAATAACAACTTCTTATTTTGTTTCGTTTCGCTTCATGGTTTTGTGATTTCCGCCCCCCCCCTCCGACTACCTTTAAATGTGTTACACTAACTAGATCGGCTTTATTTAGGGGTGGGAGAGTTCCTCCTGCTTTACGGACAGCACAATATGAGCAGGGTGGTGAACGCCATGGTTAGACCAGATTTTCTTTTTTTTTTTTTTCCTGATGTTCATTTTTCTGAAGGAAAAGACTCATTTCATAAACCAGACTTAATAAAACCACAAAGCAATAAAAGAGCTGTCTTCTGGTTGCTGTATCCTCCAGCCTTGAGACTTATTTAAGACAGCAACTCCTTTCGTCTAGTGAATTTATTCCTGGCTCAGCTTAGCAGTAATGGAAACATTAACAAAAAAAAAAAAAAAGTAAATTTTCCTTTTTATTTTTTTTCCCCCTCCAGAAAGGCGCTGTCCGTTGTACAAAAGGCATCGGGGGGCTCTGGGTGAGACACAGGCTCAAACCCGAAAGTTGCCAGGTGCTTGCCAATATGTATTTTTTTCTTTCCCAACAATCAAACCCTACATAGAGGCTGTATTGCACCACCCTTCTCTCCATCCATCATTCATGGAGCAGTTTCCTAGAGGTTGGGGGAGCAGCACCCTTTAGGTTGCTGGAGGTAGCCAGAATTTCAAAATTCCCTTTCATTTTGCTATTTTGTGCATGTTAGAGAGACTGTGGTTACCCTGTACTCCTTCGTGGCATGACGGTTTCTCCCTCCCTCTTCCCCTTTTTCTTTCTCCAGTTCCGGTTCCTCCCAAATCTGTTACTTCTTTGATGATGAATAAAGATGGCTTCCTGGGTGGAATTTCAGTCAATACCGGAGAGGTGTTTTGCTCTGTACCTGGCCGCTTGTCTTTGCTTAGTTCAACTTCAAAGTATAAAGTAACTGTGGGAGAAGTTCAAAGACGTCTTTCTCCTCCAGAGTGTCTGAATGCATCCCTCCTGGGAGGAGTACTTAGAAGGTAAGAGGTTGGGGCGAGTGGGTGAACGTGCCCAGGTGTCGGCATCCATGTGCACCAGAAATGTTTGGTCAGTGGTAGAGATGGTTGCAAATATGCATTGATCTTATTGTCGTAGCATGTGTAATATTCAGGGTAAGGCGAAAATATGCTGTATACAGACATCAAGATGAAATGTGTGCAGACTGGAGAAAAGAGTTAGCCTTGTATGCTTTCAATCAAAGCATCCCGAAATGTAGGAATTGAGACAAACTTTTTTCACTCTTGTACCTGCACACACTTTCTATCTGTCTGTTCTACTCAGAATTCTCTCTTAGCAAATGGACAAAATAAAATGCTGTGATGGCCATGCTGCAGTTAGATGTTGGAGGATGAACTGGATGTATTTCAGGACTTGATGTATTTCTAGGGATTTCCTAGATAAATCCGTGAGACTCCTTGATAAGGCAATTAACATGGTGTCTCACAAGACATTATTGAAATTGGCGGGGGTTAACACCCTAGGTAGGTAAGTACTTGACTAAAGAAAAGCCATCAACAGATAGCTTTGAAAGTCACAAACTCAGTCCTTCATCTAGAGAAGGTCTCTAGAGGAATTAGAGTTGGTCTTGAGGCCTTTGCTGTTTAACATTTGTGAGAATGACCCACTAATGTCCTGGTGGATTTTGCTAAAGACCTCAAAATAGTTGTGTTATTGATACTGAAGAAAAAAAGGAGTGGGGGGGTAACCCGAGGCCTGGTTACCACTCCATCACACGGAGTTAGAGATCGTGCATTAGGTACCAGCAATAAGAATTTAAGCTCTGAGATCATCAGCTGGGAAGACTATCAGAGAGAAAGGTCTTTATCTTCTTGACAGTGACTGGAGGACTTTAGGTGGTCAGTATGACTTGTCTGTAAGAAAGGTGACTTCATTTTTTTATATGTGAGGTATAAGCCAGACTGGAAAATAAAGCATAACTTTGAGACAGAAACACATTCAATGAATTTGGCCCTGAATACATTTCAGATCATGTTTAAAAGTCGCTAATCACGAGGGAAATATCTTGCCATCTCCCATCTCCTGTAGCAGCAATTGGGCAACGTTGACTCCCAGGTGTTTTAAAATGAAGTTGTTTGGTTGCTTGCCTTTTTTTTTTTTTTAATGCAAAAAAAAAAAAAAATCTGTGGTGATGTCAGGGGCTCCAGCTCCATGACTGGAGAGGTGAGGGAAAGTCCTGCTACATGCAGTCAGTCACTGCAAAAATACACGTGAGAATTAGGATCTCCTAAAATAGATGGTGTTCCACTTGAATGTCTGTAATCAAAGCTTAGCTGTGATCCTTGCCAGTGAGAGCAGCAGAGATTTTTTACTTACAGATGCTAACCTGCTTGCTCATTCTGTACAGCTACAAATGGAGCAGGGAGAACATCTGAGCAATACACTGTAGAAAATATAATTATCAAGGTAAAGAAACATCATTACTGACCTTCAGTGGATTTCTGGAGATGGCCCAAGCCATAATCATTGGCTGCTGCTGACTTCAGTTCCTATCTTGGATCTAAATTCTAGACAAGCTTTTGGTTCAGGGCAGATGAAATATAGAAAGCTACTCTCTTACAATTCTACCATCTAGCCCTATTTACTTTAATATAAAATAGTGGGATGCCAGTCTGGCTTCTCTGTCCTTTCTTGTTTCCTTTTGGTAGGTGTAACAGTTAATTCTTAAACAATTTTTAAGTAAGAACTAAGAGGTATTCGAGCTAGACTCTAATCTTAGGTGCCAAAACTCTTCCTGATTTCGCAGGTGGCAAGATTTCATCCCTGGGGGTTTACATATGTATAGGCGTCCGAACAATAGCTTTGCATTTCCCACCTATAGCTTCACTCATCCTTTTATTGCCCTTATCAGTAACCTCCGACAGATATTCAAGTCTCCCTCTAGGCACTCAATTCCCTCTCTATAACGCACCCTGCCTTTAGGTGAGCTCTTCCTCTCAGCATTGCCTTTCCGCACAAGAACACACACATAAGCACGAAATAGTTCCTGAAGTTTCATAAATATTTTGATCCTTTTCTATTTATCCACAGGCACACACGCTCCCCCTTCAAGAATTTTAGACTTCCCCTCCCCATTCTGGCTCTTTCCTGGAATAACTGAGGATTTAATTCTCCTCCTCTACCTTTGCCCATCTCACTCCATCTTAATACGAGTTAGTGTCATACAGCGGGAACCCATTTGCTCTCTAGATCAGAACCCTGTACATTAATTATTGCTATCTGGTATTATTTGATTTCCCTGGATAAAATAAGGAGAAAAGTGGGTTCATCCCCTTTCCCACCCCTGGGAGAAATGGAGCAAATCTCCGCAAACGCGAGCAGAAATCAACACACTCAAAAGTCCTTAAACGTCGAGTAAAAACCCTCCCAGGCTCCACTGACTGCACAGACTAAACGTTTCTTCCAGGAACACTGCGGGGTTAATCACGATTGTTCATTTCTTTGCAATTCTAGAGCCAAATCGAAAAACGGGGGGAGATCTTTGCGAGAAAGGCTAGAAAAAATCGGTTTGAATTTACCAGCCGGCAGGCGTAAGGCCGCAAATGTCACTTTACTCACCTCCCTGGTGGAAGGTAAGCCGAGCGTCGCAGCTCCCTTCACACCCCTGACTGCTCTGAACTCGTGTCTGACATTTTACCAACCAACCAACCAAAAAAAAAAAAAAAATCCAAAACAAACCCCAGAGCTTTTGGGATCAGGTGGGAAAACCTTGCAGAGGTGAAATTCAGGGCGGGTTGGGATGAACACCGGCACGGTTAAGGATGCCATTCCCGAAAATAAAGTCATTGGCTGGATGGTCATTGATCCTTTTTGGTGGCAAGAATGATTTGTGTGTGTGTGTGATTCTGCAGGGCAGTCCCATTCCTCATCGCTATTAATTTCCAGCCTATCCTCTCCTACTCCATGGCTACTCCATCCTCCCTCTAATTCGCTCCTTCTGAGTTTATTTATGGTCACTACAGGATGCTTAATTAGGAAAAATAATATAGATTTTTTTAAATAAATCAGGACAGTTTTAGAACTGAACAAAGAGACAAGCTATTCCCAAGGAAGTAGAGAGGGGAGGGGAGACTGAAGTTTCACCTCACTTCAAGTCAACTCCTGTCATTTTGGTGTTTGGCTTATTTATTTGATTTATTGTCACTGTATTGAAAAGTAGAATTTAGAGCCACTAATATGTTTAGGATATGTGCATGTTTATGCTAAGAGAAGTTGGACCTTCTCCAAAAAACATAAGCGGAATAGTATGGATGCAGTTATGGATTATATGTATCTACATTACACATACACACCGAGAGGCGTAAATAATCCACTTATCTCTTCTGCATAGAAGCATGCATAAACATTTGGGTTTAGATATTAACTTTTCAACTCTTTTGATTGAGTTCTGTGAGGGATAAGACCTTTCCACACGCAGAGCTGAAGGCAGGCTCCCAAAAAGATGGGGGCTGCTAGAAATGAGTTTCTCCTATCCCCCCCATATAGGTTATGCCGAGCGTGCAAAGCACAGCGCAGGTTGCACATATAGGGTCGCGCTATAGGAGCATTTCGGGTGTGACAACTACCCTTTAACGTAGAGATTAGGGCAGTTTCCCCCCCTCTGCGTGTGTGAAAACCGCTGCACTCTACTCACAGCAGAATCAGCCCCTCCAAGAAGGTTCTAAAGCCTGGGAGGTTGCACAGTGATGCTAAATTCTATGTCAAGTGTCTAGTAAGGTACACATTCCTCTCCTCTCCCCTGATTTCCTTACAAATCAACAGTTTAACCTCCAGAGAGCTCCCTCCTTTTGGAAGAAGTTGCATCTGCTGGAGATTTATCTTTTTTTTCTTGCCTCTAGCCCAGGTTTTAGCCTTGATGTTATTTGTATCACCGGCAGCAGAAGGGCTTCGGCCAGTCCCGGCCGGGATTCCCGGAGCGCTGCCCGGGGACGCCCTGCCCGGAGCGGGGTGACCTCAGTGGGGACTCCCCCGGGCTCCGCCGGCTGCTCTCACTTTCATTAAGAGGTTTGGTGATTAGCGAGAAGCCTTAGAAAGGAGAAGATGACGGTGGAAAGCAACTTCTGATCGTGGGGGAAAAAAAAAAAAAAAAAAAAAAAGTGGTCTCGGAGTTATTAGACGTATCTGTTTTGCGTGTTGGAAATCTTCCTCCTGGTCCCTCAGGCGATGCTTTAAAGGTTTTAATGCTTTATTCTAGTGGGGCTGAGCTATAATCTGGTGGAATCCTCCTAGAGTCGGAGAGATTGGGGTTTTTTCCCTTCTCTTTTTCTCCTTTCTTCAGCTACTGTTTTCTTGTGGCATAAAGTACATCAGCAGGAGTTGGATGACACGAAGCTCTGGAGGCAAGAAACCTGAAACGAGGCAAGCAGGAAAAGTGACAATTAGAAGAGTTAGAAAAATAATTATTTTTTTCACAGAAAAGGTTGCCATTAGTTGCTGTCTTCCCACCGGGCAGAGAGGAGTTCCTGTTGCATGCTGGTCAGTTAAGAAAGCAGATTAATAATAATTTCCATCGGAAGAAAGGCAGTTCCCTCCATAATTTTGCAGATGTGGTGATAATCGTGTTAATGATATTAAGTGCTCTGTGTATATAAACAAGTGTGTATCTACCGTTCCACAAATAACTGACGTTAATATTAACATTATATCCACATCTGTAAAATTTTGAACAGTGTTCTAATGCATTGAAGCAGGAATGGCTTCTCTCCTGTAAGGGAAGTTTATTTTGGGATTCTTTATTTTGGGGTTATACTAGTTTCCCTTTGCCTTTTTTTTTTTGTTTTGTTTTGGCCCAGTTTATTTGGAAGTGTGTGTGTGTAGGTATGTTATGTGTGTATGTATGTATGTATACGCGTGTGTGCTTTTCCCACAGTTCTGCACGACCAGCACAAGCGCATTGTAGCAAAGACAAATCTCATCAGATGAAAATCTGTCCCGTCAACTTACTTCTATACCTGCAGCCTGTCCTTAAGGTCCAAGGGATGTTATAAAGTTCCTAAACCCGCCCCGAAGGAGCTGCTTCGCCCCCCGTGGGCTGTTGCACGGCGGGTCGGAGCCAGCCCAGGCCGGGCTCGGCGGTGGCCGGAGGTGTTAATGTCCCCATGTCCTTCCCTCCAGGTGAAGCCGTTCATTTAGCTCGGGATTTTGGGTACATCTGCGAAACAGAATTCCCAGCCAAAGCTGTTTCTGAGTACCTGAACAGACAGCACACGGACCCCAGCGACCTCCACTCCAGAAAAAACATGCTGCTTGCTACAAAGTGAGTGCCAAGTTGACTGTCCCCAATTCTGCCCCCCGTGCCCCCTCCCCGAAAATATCCCACCCCTCCTTAAATCCTTCTTCTGAGCTCGTTTTGAAAGCTGGTGGAGTTTCCAGTCCCCGTATTACACCGGCCCCGAGGGGAGGAAGGATGCTCCTGTCACCCTATGGGCTACTGTACATTGTTTCCAAGACACCTCTTAGTTCAAAACTCTGTGTGGAAAAGGGATCAACAATCTGTATGTTGCTTCCACAGCACGTCTGTGTGTCCCTCCTGCTTGCTCAGACATACCTGTTTGTCTGCTGCCAAAATGCAGTGTCTTTTCCATATGGTTTAATTAAAAAAAAAAAAAGAGAGAGAGAGAGAAAAATTTAAAAAACAAAGAAAAAAAAAGGAAAAAAAAAAAGTCCACCACCATGTACTGCTAATGATCCTCAGTTTGGTCCCCCCAGTCCATCTCTCCCTTGGGATTTTCTCGGTGGATGTGCTGTATCAGATGATGTGCAGTTGGCTGTGCATTTCAGGCAGCTAACTGGGTGCTTCATAGTTTACTCAGGTCCTCGGTGGTGGGTGCTGTGTCTCCACACATCTCTGTCTATCAGGCAAAAAAAAGGAAAAAAAAAAAGAAAGAAAAATTAAAGAAAATACCAGCCCAAACAGCTCTCATTTATTTCATGCTCTGGGATGTGGCTCGCCTCCGATGACAGTGTAATTTAAAGAAATATATGGAGGGTTGAAAAATCATTTGCTCAAATTTGTCCAGATGTTTTTTAGACGTGATTGGAATTTGATTGCCCTTTTCCGCAGGGTCAGAAGATATTAATGTCCCAGAACTTTAATTGCTCACAGACCCTGCTTTGCTCTTTGAAGATGTAAAATGTTGGACTCATTACTGTTTGTTCTCCAAATTCAAAGTTTCCTCTCTTGCACTTTCCTAATGGATAATATACATAGAAGTAGACCTTTATCTTTCCACACCCTCTGAAACCTTTAACCCACTGGGAATTTCTGAGAATTTCAGAGGATGAGAGCTGAACGCCTTTTAAAAAGGTTTCTTTTTTTCTTTCTTTCTTTTATTTTTTTCTCATTTTTTTCTTTTCTTTTTTTTTTTTTTTTTTTTTTTTTTTTTTTTTTTTTTTTTTTTTTTTTTTTTTTTTTTTTTTTTTTTTGTACTTGCCTTTTTTTTTTCTCCAGTCCCTGGGTAGGCATCTCTCTCAAATAAACTGTTCCTTTGGGAACCCCATCAGCCCCCAGAGTTTCTACGTTCCTTGGGCACCTGGTGACTTGAAGGCCTTTAGGACCAGAACAATGCAAAAGAAAGTGGGGAGGGAATTAATTCTAAAAATAAAATTTCAGTTTTCAAAGGCATGGGCAAACAAACAAGAGCCAGTTGTCAACTCTGATGTGTTAATTGGGATGCCACCCCCGCAAAATAAAATAAGAAATACTAGCTTTGCTTCTCATGCAGTGAATAAGCCAGCATGGAGTCCCAAAGTCTTGATCTTTCTCATCAAGGTGGCCCAGCCTGAGCCCTGCACCATGACCCTGTGCCACCCAGTAGCTCTTGGTGCATGGTTGTGCATTCCTCCAGAACAGCATTTATGGGAGCTGCTTTGGGACAAGGTCAGGCTTCCAGGAAGCTGGGTGTTTGGTAGACCCATGGCACATCTCCCTTCCAGCCTGGTTATTTCTAGAGCCACCAAGCAGGGCTGGGTCTCCACAGTGCTTCAGAAGCATCCTTGTGGCTTCCGGAGATGTTTCTGTCTCCAGATTTAATGTTATTCTGCAACTTCAGAAATCTCTCTCCTAAGGAATATCATCCTTCTTTGGGACATGGTTTAGTGAGTCAGGTGGTGTTGGGTTGAGGGTTGGACTTCATGATCCTTGAGGTCTTTTCCAACCTTAATGATTTTATGATTCTATGATTCTGAGCCGGGAGCTGCTGGCTCAGCACTGCCAGTCCCCAAGCACTCCTGGAGGAAAGGAAGGTGGCCAAAAGGTCCTATCCTGGGTCTTGAGATCAGCTTTGGCCTGAACCTGCCCCTTCCTTCGACCTTGGTTGTCTCTGAGAAGTGTGGGATGAGCCTAACCATGACTTTTTTTCTCTCTCTTGTCCTCTCTTTGCCTTTCTTTCTTCTGCACAGGCAACTATGTAAAGAATTTACAGATCTCTTGGCCCAGGACAGGACGCCGATTGGAAACAGCCGGCCCACCCCAATTTTGGAACCGGGCATTCAGAGCTGCTTGACTCACTTCAGCCTCATCACTCACGGCTTTGGGGCCCCAGCTATCTGCGCTGCCCTCACAGCCCTTCAAAACTACCTGACTGAAGCTCTCAAAGGCATGGACAAGATGTTCTTGAACAACAACACTGCTAACAGGCACACATCTGGCGAAGGACCAGGTAGTAAAACTGGAGACAAGGAAGAGAAACACAGAAAATGAGAGAGAGAGAGAGGAAAGAGGAAAAAAAAAAAAA
>WKFP01014389.1:112149-131788 GCA_011057875.1 Pterocles orientalis
TGGGAGGGTTATTTGGGGGGGGGAGGATGGGGTGGGGGGAATCAGAAAGTTTTTCTATTGTCCAAGAACTATGCAACAGTTATGTAAAAAGAGGATAAAAAAATGCACCGGGGAAATCTCTTTTATAACTCAGTAAAAGCACCCGCTTGTGGAAACCGAGGGCTGCCTTTAAACCGGGACCCGACGAGACAAGGAGGGGCTCACCCCGAGTTTCCCAGGCTCCTGGCGACAGTCTTGCAAATTCAAACCACATCTATGTATATACTGATAATAAAGTACAGGTAGCTGCTCCGGGAGCAGGGCTCCGGGAGGCTGTGGATATGCCCTGCCACCCCCGGGGCCGGGGTCTCCTCCTGCTCCCCCCGGCTCGCAGCCAGAGGTGCCTGGGGGGTGGCTCGCACACCAGTGGTGTCAGGGAAGAAGAAACATTGGTGCTGATTTCCTCTGCTCTACTGCATTTTCCCGTCTTTCTTTCTTCCTCTCTTTCTTTATTTCCTCCTTCCTCTTTTTCTTTCTTCTCTTTCTTTCTTCGTTTCTTCATTTGTCATTCTTTCTTCCTCTTTCTTCCTCCCTTCCTCTCTTTCTTCCTTCCTCTCCTCTTCCTCTCTCTCTTTCTTTCTTTCTTCTTCTCTTCCTCTCTTCCCCCCTCTAATTTTCTCATTCTCTCTCTTTCTCTCCTTCCTTCTTTCTTCCCTTCCTCCCTGCTTCTCCTTCTCTCCTCTCCCCTCTCTCTCCTGGTCTTTCTCCTCTTCTAACTTCTCCCCCAGCTAAGGTTAAAAATAAATGAACAGCAGCAGTACCATAGCTCATCAAAACTTCCCCTCCCCACCAGTCTGGTGTTATAACCTGCTTTCCCAGTCATGACCAGCGGGGACCTTCTCTCTGCTTCTCCTGCCTTGCCCCAGTCTTTTAAAATCTAGGTAGTTCTAGTTTCCATTACAAAACTTCACTTTGATTTATATAGTCATAAACATATTTTTTGTCTTTCATCCCTTTGGGGTGAACTCTTTTCTTTTCTTTCTTGCTCTGCTTTTTTTCTCTTCCCCCCTCCTTTTCCCTCCCCACCTGCATGGTACAGCCCACATTTATATGAGACCTCATAAATAACATCTGGTGTCCCTATGATGGAACTAGTCAAATGTCTTAAACAATCCTCAGTACCAAGATATTCACAGAATTCCTTTGTTTTCTCTGTCTCTCTCGTAAACAGGCAGTCACACATATTTTTTTTTCCCCTGTAGCTGGACGTGTATTTGTGGATGTGCACAACTGTACCAGGACATTGTGTTACATTTCGTGTCACAACTGCTCGTAGCTCTGCTTCATCGTGTGGAGTCGGTCCTACTCGCACACTACTACTGACTTTTATGAATTAAGGGGGAGAAAAAAAAAAAGCTAAAGCTGCTCGTTTTTGCTGTCGGAATTAAACCCTTGCAATAAACTCAAGATGGTGCAAAGGGCCGGTCCTCCCCGGCGCTCTGCCCCCTGCCCAGGGCTCTACTCTCCACACATCCCACCGCCCCCTCCCCAGCCGGGCCCTGGGCCCGATCCGGTGCCACGGGGCTGCGGAGGAAGGGCTGCCCTGTGCCCTTACAGCGAGTCATCCCTCTGCCTTTGAACGCTTTCTTGGGCAGGGGAGGCGGAGAGGAGGGGGGAGAAGGAGAAGGAGAAGAAGAAGAAGATCTCTGGGGATCTACGAGTTAAAAGTATCCCTATACTCTCTCCTTAATATGAAGAAAAAAAAAAAAAAAAAAAAAAAAGAGCTTGTTTCCAGCTCTGTACAGGAAATCACAGTACAATAACTGGGAACAATAGCAAAGGGTAGTAGTGGAGGAACTGTAAATGAAGCTAGAAAGTATTTTTAAAAAAATAAATGTTTTTCACGGAAATAGGCTGGATTTAAAAGTCTCTTCAAAATAGGTATGATTCGAGCAGGACGGAACGAGGTGAAATATTTGAAAACGAAAGTTGTGGGTTTTAATATTAACATTTATTTGGTGGTGAATGTGGGAAATGGTTTTGTTTGACGAATAAAATAGACCTCGGCTTTAACCTGCCCCAGAGAGGCGCCTGTTCATCTGCTGCTCATCCTCACACTCACAAAGCACTGTGCAGACGGATGAGTGAAGAAGACTGAGAAAGTGAAGGAGACTATGGTCAAAACTCCTCCAGTTTTCCTTTCCTGGGACCTTGCCACTGCAGCAGGAGCCTGGAGCCTTTCCCTGCGCCCGGCAGCTGCCGGGGAGGGGGGAACAGGGGCGATGGCTGGGGCGTAGCAGGGACCTCCTTCTTCCTTACGCTTCACAGATTTCTTTAAACTTTAACTTAGGAGTGACATGAGACGAGCGAAAGTAACTCAGCCCCGACCTGTAAACTCGCACTTGGAAACAGTGTGTTTTTCAATTCTCCCTCCTCCCCCTATTTATTTTTTTCCCCTCTCCTTGCTCTGACTTAGCTTGGGAAGTTGGGGCTTTTTTAAAAAGTTCGGAAAGAATAATCAGAGAAAGAAAAGGGAAGGGGTAGTTGGTTACAGAGGTTTTCCTTTCTGGATAAAAGGTGATAATTATAGCGGTTTTCTTGACAATGTGGAGCAATATATCCCCTCTCTCCCCCCTCCCAAAATACACACACTGGGCTGGAGTGTTGTGTAATTTTGGATGATGGGTGTGAAAAGTCAAGAAAGGCTTTCCCGCCCTTCTAGCAATAGAAAGTGTGTGTTTGTGTAAATCTATACATTCGTGTTACTGACCCGCGAGAAATATTTTACAGCTACTTATCTCTCCCGGTGCAGAAAATGAAGGTTATAGGGTTGCTTTCTCCTTGCTGTATTGTTTGCTCCAGTTCTCCCTGTTTATTTGCTGTTGCCCCATCCCATGCAAGCAGCCTTTCATAGGCTCTTTTATTTACCAAAAAACACCTGACACAGGGCTCCGGGAGGTTTTTTTCTGCAGTCTGGGCTAGAAGCCCTGCCAGGAGGGATGGACCCCACTCAGAAAAACACTCGGACAAGGTTAGTGCAAGGCGAGAATAGAATCATATCGAGAAGGGAAAAAAAAAAAAAAAGGGTTATTCCCGGTGATCAAAGTAATCCACTGCTAAAGTTGGGAGAGGAAAAAGGAACATTTAGGAGGGACCTCATCCTTCCCCAACCTCATGCTGAGCTCTTTCAGCTCCCCAACCCTCTCCCCCCCTTCTAGTGGGGTGTGCATGGCCCCAACCCGGCCCCTTCTCCCCTCCGTACGGGGCGATAAGGAGCCTCCCCCCTTCCCTTCTCCCCCTTCCCAGCATCCTGTCAAGCAATAGGCTGGAAAAATAGTTATCCAGCCCACAGCACACAGGGCAAGTGCCGTTTGAGAGTAATTTCTGCCCCGAGCGTTTGGCCGGGGGCAAAGCAAGCGTGCTCTCTAACTGATCAACCTGGATATTTCATTATTCATTAATTTACTGTTTAACCAAATCCCACTCATTATCAGAGGCAACGCTTGGCAGAGCCCAGCGAACAGTAGCAGTTGGTGTCAGGCGTGGAGAATTGGCCCATTTGATCCTGGGCTGTTTTATTATTCAACACCACTGACTGAGAAAAAGGCCCATGAATAATAAAGAGCCAAAGCGTGTTTGAACTGAGAAGCATGACACAGCCTTACAAAACAGCAGTTAGGAAATTAAAGGCGAGGTGGCCCAGGCTTTGCATTTTTTATTCTCACTGTGGGCACAGGCATTGGGATTCCACTTTTTTTTTTTTTTCTGTTGCTCCTGTGTTTATTGTCGATGTTATTAGTATTTTCCCAGACGCCGTTTGAGAGGTGTAAACCTTAAATCTTAATAGGGAGCTTTTTATTGCAAAGTTTCTCTCTGCTCTATCCTGACGATCGTTTTGGTTTTAATAATGACACAGATTGTGCTCTTTCTTTTTCTCCTTTCCTTTAATCCATAGGAAGTGAGACGGCTACAAACACCCAATCCGGATCATTTTGGGTATAAATCCACAAAAACATTTACAAGAGAGAGTTCACTGAGCACTGGGATGCCAGTGGTGCCACAGGACTTCTGCTGAGATCCTGAAGGACCCTCAGGGCTGGGACTAGTCCGTCAGAATCAAGTCTCCAGAAAACTACTACTCTGAAGGCATTTTTCATATTTTGACAGTACCTTCATCTTCAGGCACTGACTGATCACCAGCTGAATAATATACCTCCTAGACAGTGACAACATTCAAAAATTTTTTTTGGTGTTAGTAGCAAATGATATAATACTAATCTTATTTTCATCATCATGCTTTTCACTCTTCTGAACCCAGATCTTTCTTTTTTTTTGGCCCTAATCCTTCCCCTACATATGTCAGAAACTCACAGGTGTTATCTCAGTTGCATCAGGATCAAACTGCATTTTCTAAAATTATTCCATTTTTTGTAGGACACATAAGACTGTCTTATGGAGTGGTGACACTTAACATATCATTAAAAAAAGGTTTTCTTCTCTAAGGTGGCTAGAATATGGGGTCCTGATAAAGAATGAGGAGCAGACAGTCAGCAGCAGCTTTGAAAAGTGTTGACCAAAAGCTCTCTGACTTATAAAAGTCACCCAAGAACAGTGGAGCAAGATAACTTATCTGCAGCCACAATAACCATGAGTCAACCAGGACTATTCATAGCAGGTTAACCCTCATCTCACCCTCTTCAAATAGGAGAGTTTTGCAAGAGCTTTTGGTGAATACAGTCTTTCTGTGTTGCCCTTTGATCTTTGTTGGTTATGACAACTGCTGTTGTGAAACACCCTCCGATTTCCTTACGTTGCATTAAAATTTATATTAGAAAAAACATCTTTAATGTCATCAGGTTGCAGCAAAGATCTGTCTTTTAATTTTTCCATGAGCAGGATGCATTTTGCCTGTCTTACTTTTCTAACCCCCTTCTGTCGACTTCATCAAGAATTATGATAGGAGCAGTTGTGGCGTTTCAGTCCCCCCTGCATGCGACACTGGGCACAACCCAGGGTGGTAGGCACAGAACTGGAGTGTCACCCCCATAATGCTTAGATTGGTCCCCCCTCCTTTGCCACTTGTATCTGTTCAGACTCAGACACTGTTTAAGATACTTGGACGATGAAAAGGGATTGTTCCTCCTGTTTATATCCCTTTCTATCTTCTCTCTCATCTTCTCTCCTGCCTCCCTGAGATACCCAGAAGTGGGATTTCTGACAGGTGGTAGCTGTGCAGGGAATGATAATTATAAGACCAAATGCGGGTTATCTGTACGTATTAGTTCTGGTCAGGATCGACAAAGACCTCCTAAATGATTTAGAGTTACTCGACTTGGATCAATTGTTTATTTAATAAAAAAGTGGCCAATTCAACCCCACACTACACGTCTGTCTTTATTTGTGGCCTGGCTCCCTGCAAAGGCATCTTGGAACGGACCATGTGTATCCTATTGTGGCATCAGGCACTTATCCATAGGCTCTGTCTCATCCTGCAGAGTGTTTTCTAGGTTTGACTGGCTTTTTTTTTTGTGGGGTTTTTTTATTTGTTTGCTTTTTGTTTGTTATTGTTTTTCTCTTCCCCCCCTACAGAAGAACTGATGTGAATTTCATTGGGTTTTTATACATTGATTAAAAAAAAAACAAGTCCAAATCTCCATCAGGAATATGTGATTGGAGATTTGGCTTCTCAGTCAGAGCTTTGCCTTATCTTTCCAAATCAAAACCTGCTTTAGAAATCACTTCAGATTATCAGAGCTTCCTCTTCAGCCTGGTTCAGACTGACTGTGGGTTTTAAATACTGGAAAAAATAGTAAGGTGTCTGTGCATGGGTTGGTACAGATGATGTTTGCTGTTTATGTCTTTAAAGTGGCTATACACAATCTTTTTTCTCTACTCTTTTCTTTCTGTTTTTTCATTAATATTCATGACTATGGTTAGTGTTCCTGGAGCTGAATGTATCTGGTGAAAACAGTCCCACAGCAGCCCAGATTTCTCGTTGGCACTTGTGCGGGTTACACATGCCTCTGAGCTGGGTCTTGTAATCAGTAAGGCTTGATGGGTCTAAGGGCAAGGTCCGTGGTCACTGAAACAACCTTTTTGCTGACTTCAGGAGAAGAAAAGACTTAAGGAAGAAATATTTTAGCCTTAGGGTGGTGAAACACTTCAACAGGCTGCCCAGGGAGGTGGTAGATGGTTCCTGGAAATATTCAAGGTCAGGTTGGATGGGGCTCTGGGCAACCTGACCTAGTCGGAGGTGTCCCTGTATACTGCAAGAGGGTTGGACTATATGACCTCCATGCTCCCTTCCAACTCAAGCTATTCTAAGATTTCACCTGCACATCACCTTCACCAGACTGCAAAAGCTGGCCATGCAGTCGTGCAGAAGAGATTACACAAACGGATCATCCCAGAAAACTGCAGACTGCTTCGGTAGCCAGTGTGTGCAGTGGTGAATGGTTGGCCATGTGTTAGGGAACATCAGTAATTTTCTTTTATAGATTTCCATAGATGCAACAGAGGATTGAGTAGGGGACCTTAATATTGCTCCATAAGAATCTCCATCACTTTTTCCAGCTGAAAGACAGATACAGCCCTAGTCTCTTTAGGATAGGAATTGTCTTTTGTTTTGAATGTCCAACGTTTTGTGAAATAGCACCTTGATTTTCATTCCCCCTAGGTATTAAAATAAAAACAACCTCAGCATTCATTTTTCAGGAGGTATAAAATAGGGATTCAACGTGATTTTCTGGGAAGGTCTTTCTGTTCCTTGGTAGTAAGTGGGTGCTCTTTGTATTGTTGAAAGAAAAACTCAAAAACACTCTGCTGTCAGGATGAAAGAAGAAATCTGGTGTTTCCATGCATGCATGAATATGACGAGCAGACGTGCATCCCAGTGAAGGCTGTTGAGCGTAAGTGGATGCGAATGCCAGTGAAGGATTATACCGTAGGTGCAGAATTGCAGGTTTAATCACATGTGATTATAATTGAGCGTGGGGGAGGGAGGTGGGCAGCAGTGGTGGTGTAACTGAATGGGGAGTGTGAGGGTGTGATTGTAATTAAGTGTGGGTGTAGCACTCTGGACATAACTGAATGTGAATGCCAGGAGTTGGGTATGTAACCAAATGTGAAAGTGTCGGAGTGAGTACATGTTAGTGGAGGGAAGAGGGCATGATTGAAGTTGAAGGTGAATGTGGCTGAGTGTGTACATGATGGAGTTGGTGTGTGATTAGAGGACTCCCAGAAACCGGGGCAGCAACAGCAAGACAAGAGATTGTCCGCAAACCCATGTGTCTGGAGCAAGAGGTGTGAGAGGTGAGCACAGGGGGAGTAATCAAAATGTAGTCTGGGTTTTCTAAAACCCAGTATTAGCTGGGATAGCCCTTCTGCTGGTGTGCTCAAAGGCACAAGCAATCTCATTGACTCCACTGTAGCTGAACATGCATGAGTAAGTGCTTGGTACCAGGAACAAGGACTACAGAATTAGTGGATGTAATTAACGAACCCAGTAGTGAATGGCGCAGGGCTAGTCTACAAAACATTGACTACTTATGCCAATAAAATACTATACATATATTTTGCTGTGTTCATACTCTCAGTATACTATTTTTTTAATGTATAGTTTAGCCTGTAAGTTTACTAAAGGAAAGTTTGTACAAACAAGTAATTTCCAATGACTGTTAGTGGATGTTTGTGGCAGAGGTATTTTCAAATACTTTTTTCACATGTGTTTCTGAGAACTAAATTAGTCCAATCAAGGCAAAGAGCTAACACATCATAAACTATGCATCTAATCAAAGCTAATTAGCCCAGCTTTATTTTCATATATCAAACATACACGATGAACAGCTCATAGACTTGAGACCGAGATGTCTCGAGGAAATTATTTGGAATGTGAATTCAAATAATGACTAAATTGTAACCTTGAAGACCATGTGTGAATCTGAAAAGAAACTGAATTAATTCAATCCTTTTCCCCTCCAAACTAGTTGTGCAGCTCTCGTTGTTTGTGTGCCAGAATGATTTAAAATGATGCTACCAGCAACACTCTCATGGCCATTTACCAATATACGCAAGTTTCTTATTATTTTCACCTTCCTTTTAACAGCTTCTCACTGAGACAGGCACACACTTCTCTTCACATGCCTTAGGGGTTCTTGACACTTTAGAACTTACCAGAACAGCTATTCCAGAATTCTGGAATAAAATTGGCTACATGGGGGCTTTAATTAACTACGTGGGAACCATTATCCAGAAATAGTAAATTTCCAGTAGAAAACCTTTAGAGAAACAGAGTGGCTCAGTGAGTAGAGACATGGCATGGGAGTGAGGAAGAAATGCAGTCTTTTCTCAGCTATGCTGGAACAGCTGATTCATCCCTCATTTTTTTTATACACATAAATGGGGATGGAGAGACATATTCTAGTGGTTTACTAAGGGACTGAAGTTAATCTTACTTCTTATAATGTAGGCACCTGTTTAAGTTGCATATATCTACATGGATAGAGAGCTTCTTCCAGATGTTGACTTGTGCCATCCTGACATGAGTATCTTGATAGGCTAGATGAATATCATCTCTACATCTTTGTTCCTCAACAGACTTGACAGGGACCCAGACGATTCAAAGGAGATGATATAATTTGCTTTTTATGAAGCACTTTGGGGTCTTCAGATACACAGAATTGCACTTCCCCAGCAGCCTCATGACTACTGTAGGCTTTCCTTTGTCCTTGTCCTGTGCTTCTTTGCGTAAGTGGATTTAACTTGTAACATGTTTGACCTAGGTGGATTTGGCTTTTGTGGCCCAATAGGTAAGACACGAGTTAAACTTTCACAGTATTTTTAGAGTCATAGATGTGCTCACCTCATCCACTTTGCTCTAACACCATCTCAGATATTGCTCTGCTTTCATTCGTAGGCTTTGATAGGAGGAACACATAAGGTCTACTAATAGCAGAGGATCTTTGAATGCAGTCTCCACATTTAACACTAGCCACCATTTGTGATACAGAGGCAGGTCTAGGATGTGAAATAGGCACCCAAAGAGAAATCGTTCTCCCTTCTATTTCCTCACTCCTGGTTACACAGTGGCTTAATCACAGCACGAGGGAGTAACACACTTTTTTTTTTTCTTTTTTTTTTTCTTTTTAGGCATCAGCTCAACAATTTCTGTTTATTTGTAACATAAATGAAGGAGAAAGGATGTTGTTAAATGAATAAGCCATTTAAATACAGCCATTATAAAAACACAGGGCTGGCTATTAAAGTACTCAGAAAAGTAGTTATGAAGTCTGATTCAGCCTTCATTTCAATCAGTAGAAAAATTCTAATTGATTTCAGGAAGACCAGGGCCTGGCCTTAATTGCCTCAGCGTTGTCCACTGTAAAGTAATTGATTCACATCGCTGCCCTCTTAAAGTAACACAACACATTCCTTAAATTTTCCTAGAGGAGGACCCACCTTTGTCATTGGGGATGGGTCAGAATCAGTGGGTCGCAGGATCTCTTTCAAGAATATGATTTTATTATTGTCAAATGTAAATAACCTTTCTTGTAGAATCTATATGGAAAAATAAGGCTTTTTGTAAATAACCAAGTCAAATTCTAAGTATAACCACAAAGGGACAGTGAATTAGTAGGCAGAAACCCCATCACTGTAGGTAGGGCTGGAAACACCCCCAGGCAAACTTTCTTTAGTGAAGGTTAAAAGCAGGCAGGAGTTTTTTATCCTTCCTGGTCTTCAACATCCTCAACCCATTGCAGGGATGAACCTATTTAGTTATAGAATGTACAGTACCAAGAAACTACAGTTTCCCCGTCTCTTATCCAACTCCATCCAGAGATCCAGCTCATTTCAAGCGCTCTGGGACTGGAACATAAGTGATTTGACTGTCAAGCAGTGGTGACATGGTATTTCTTCTACATTAGGGATCTCGTACATCAACTGTTGATAATTTGTATTGTTCATTCAGGTTAGCCTTGAGGTGACACTGAAGGTTACATTTGCTCATCCTTCTGACACTGAATCTCCATGCAAAGCTAGAGCCCATGTGCTTGCGTGCACGTTGGCAGCTTCACTTGTAACCTGCTGTACACGTAACCATGCTTTGAGACATGTCTTCCTCATCCCTGAGCCTGAGAAGAGCTGACCTTTTACACTGGGTGAGATCATCCTTTACACTTCTGTTTGGCCAAAAAGCCAGCAGTCACTTTTTCAAAGGAACCCTGAGCTCACCTACAGAGACAGGGTTTGGGTGATGAAAAACACACTCAATTTTGCACTTGCAAAAAAAACTGTAGAGGTTCTTTATTTAGAGACATGTCACAGGATGTGTCTGATTCAGAAATGGTGAATAGATTATGAAAGTGGAAGAGTTCTTCAGTTTTGCCTCTTGCCCCATCGTCTCTTTACCATGGCCTCATGTTCACCTGGAAAAGACTTGAGCATCATATTTTTTCAGCAATTCTGCAAACCTAAGTAACACATCTGCAAAAGAGCAAATGAGTGGGTTAGAAATCTTCAAGAATAAGATATGGCCTTAAATCACAAAATTTGATCTGCTGGTGAGGGAACGGGGAGTCTGAGGTGTTTTAAGAGGGAGTTTCTCAACGGGAGCTGCAGATGGACCAAAGATGATCCTCTTCATCCCACTGTACTCTGGACCCACCCATTGTGGTGCCTGCTATCACAGGTGCTGCCTTTCAGGTGATGTTAAATGTTTAGTTTTTTTTTTTTTTTCCCCACATCCATCAGGCTTCCAGGGAAGTTCTGCATGCGAACACTAATCCCCTGCCAAAGATAATTACATTATCTCGAAATTCTCAGTGCATTTTTGGTGGGTGAAAAAAAGCCTGTGCCTCACATTGCCTGCGATACTGCATTGCTCTGTTAAATCACTGTGGCAGCAGTGGTTGTCCCACAACAGAAAACATCTTCATGGGGAAAAGGTGTTTCGATCGATGTGTATATGGTATGTGTACCCTCCAGGCAAAGAAATCAATGGTCACTCTGTGGGACTGTCTGTTTTAGTTCAGGACTGTATATCTATATACGATATATGTTAAAGCCCATCAGCCCCATCCCTTCCTCCATGTCTAACAGCACAAAATTATTCTACAGGTTTCTCTTTTTGCTAATTGGCAACAGCTCTGTAATTATGAGATAACCGCTACAAATGAAATATTTGGAATTGGGTTTGAAATATTGTCTCTTCCTGCCTGCCTGGGGGATTTATGCAAATACAGAAAAAAATTGTACCCTAAGTCAAAAGATTCTGTGGTCTTATCCACCTCTTCCAGGACTTTATGAGCAGGAAGGATGGTTAGGGCAGTTTCTCATTTCCTATGTGAATGTCAGAGCTTGGAACAATAATGGGGTCTGGACTTGCTCTTCATAAAAAGTATGTTGAAATTATCAGTAGAATGGAAGGGAAATGCACCAGGTGAGATAGGAGATAGAAAAGTAATTTTCCTGTTACAAAGCAGTTTTCTTCCTTTAAATGGCATGAAGGGCTAATCTGTTTAGTATCCAAGCAAGCTATTTATCTGGTAATTTATTTTCCTGCAAAAAAGTCCATCTGATATTATTAGGATATAAAGAGATTATAGATGTATTGTTTGTGTTTTTTTTTTCTTCTTTTCTTTTAATTTTCTGGTTTCAGAAAAAAAGCTGATTATTTCATCTGTGCAGCTGACAGTTACTCACTGTTGGTCAGAACCACGAGCTATAGATTAGGACATTTATAAGACTCAACAGACAAGAGGTTAATTTTAAGCATGAACTTTAAAAGCCTCAGCTGACTAAGTTTAGAAGAAAAGAGGAGACAGGCTCAAAGGTTAACATGACTTAAGTATCTCAGGACAAGCTAACTACAGCACCTGGGAGACTGTGGTTTTAAAATAACCCTTAAGCATATAAAATTAATAACAATTTGGTAAAGCTTTTAAATTCCAGAAGTTTCCCATGGTCAAGAGTTAATGCAAAATTTACACCATGACGAGAATTCAGATGCAGAAACTTGGAGACTTTGTCAGGTTTCCCAGTTTTTTGTTCGTAAGGAACCAAACAAAACCAAATAGCGTAAAATACATGCATACTGCGTAATATTTACAGGTACAATTAGTTCATATGTATACTATGTATATGCATATGCATACATATATACCTGTGTTTAAACAAGGGAAAAGGAGAATGACAATGAATCATTGTTGAAGGAAAAAAGACATGCTAGCAAATCAAAACTTGCTTCTGGGAAGCATAAATATGAAAAAGCAGTATTTGTTACTGCAACAACACTCATGAGATTTCTAAAGAGATACGGAATATCTGGGGGGTAGATTAGTCTCATGTAATGTTAAATGTCTAGACGGTAGGTACCTAATCTAAGCTAGTTGTCTAAGCTGTTGATCATCTCTCAATAGTCAATGGAAGCAGACAGGATCCTTCAGAGAGTAGTTCATCTCACTTGTTCTAGGATGGATCAGACCATTTCTAAAGGTTTGCATTTTTCGTCACTGACTGTAACAGGAACTGATTAAATAGTGTAGACAGATGTCTAACTTTCTGATGGCTAAAGTTAGGTGAAGTGAATTCACTCTTCCTGTACTTCCAGGTTATCATCTCCAATCCAAATAATTGCTTTAGTGTTTGAGATGCATTAGGTTGGATTGCTAATCTAAATATTAGGAAGCCGAAGGCTTTGAACTACTCAAATACACCTTCAGTCTTTAAACATTAATTATATTGCTACAATATTCTCCTTCATCTGTCCTTTCTCTGCCACTATCAGCCAAATTAATGGGGAGAGAGGCCACATTCCCACCACTTGGATAAAACCTAAACCCTATGTCTATATTTAGGCACTGCCTACAATTCAGTGCCAGATGAAACCAGACATGCAGATACGAAAAGTATCATTCAGAGATAAAGAAAGGTGAGACTGAGTTAGAAGTTAAGGCACTTAGATGTTGTTTTCAACAGAGGTGCCTCTGGGTTCTCCAAGTATTAAACGCCCTACTATGGGAAGTAGTCAACACTGTCGTGGGAGCAGAGATGGGGTGCCAGCTCACACTTACATTTGATTTTAATCTGATACCCCAGAAGCTCGAATTGAGAAGCCAAATGTAGGTTATTTTATTCCTTTTTGACCCTGAAAAATCCCATGCATCCAAAGTTGCAGCCAAGCATGTGTAGCTCCTACCACCTGCCCACCTCTCATTGTGTGTGTCTCTACTGAGCTAACTACCTGCCCAACTCATGGTGTCAGGTTCCCAAAAGCACTTGCACCGATCATTCCTAACTGTGCCAGAGTGAGCTCAAGTCAAAACATCCTTGTCTTGAGGAACACATTAATCCCCCTGCCCAGAAGGGATCTCCCATGTAAGGAGCTATTCTGTAGCCCAAGATTTGGGTTGAAGGAAGAAAAGGAATGAAATAGGGAATTATTCTCAGTTCCTATCACCAGGCATAAGCCGTTCTGCAGGGAGGAATGCAAAAATATATGGGACTAGGGCAACAAGAGGGAAAAAAAGCTCTGCAGCTGTCTTGTGCGCTGGGATGGAATACTCCTGCTCCTGCCATCATGTATGCACTGTGCACTGAAAAGTCATAGGGTGAAAAACATACATGGTCCCTGGAGAGCTCTTTGTAAGTCTTGATGGTGTCTTCTGACTTCTCAGGTAGCCTAAATGTCAGCATTTGGATTGTGCCATTGAGTGAGTACCTGCTGCTCTTTGTGATGCCTGTTTTGGGTGTTTGCAGTCAATGGTCTGGATAATGTTCCAAGATCTCTGTCTAAGTACAGAGGAGCACAGGCTTCACCAAACCTTTATGGACCTAGAATTAAGTGCGTCATCATTTTTAAAAACAGAATAATGAGGGCACTTCAGAAAAATACACCTAAACTTTATTTATTTGTATCCAGAAGTAGCTAAACTGAAATCAGCAAAGTGGTACCGGTATAACATCAAGGCAAGCAAAGTCAGAAACAGTCACAAAATGTGTTTTTTAAGCTCCACTAAGCCTTTATGATAATTCCCATGCAAATCATCCAGGATACCTTTGCTTCTAATGCACTTGCTCTGAAGCTGTAACGTTTTGCAGTCTATTTCTCCCAGGCCTTGGATTTTCTGGCGATGCACACATGCTCACTGTTAATAAAAGCAAATGGCTACAGGGGATTCTGAGTCTTAAATTTAATAACGAGTAAGAGTTAAAGTAAACAGTGACTTTGCACCGGCGCGACGGGCTGTGCAATGGACATGCCAGTGGTGAAGCACAGCTGAACACAGACTGGTGCATTATCTGATCAGTACCTGTAATCGTAGAGAAAACAAATTTTCTGTCTCACTCTTTTCTCTTCTGACCCTCAACCTCCCTTATTGCACCTGTGAAGTCTCAGACTGGTTTTTTTTTTTTTTCCCCTCTTTTTTTCTTTCTTCCTTTTTCAACTCTCCAGCTACTGATGCAAAGGGAATTTCCAAAACATCCAAGATCCCAAGAGCACCGTGCTAGGAATAAATAGCACAAAGTCTAGTCATTCCATGGCAAATACCACTCAGTAGGAAGCAGGCAAACTCAAGCAGTAAGTATGCCAGTAATTCTAATCAATATGCCCCCTTTGCATGTCAGGCTACAAACGCAGAACAAAGTTGGTTAAAATGCATGTCCTGGGACATTTTAACATCTGGAACTTTTTATGTATTCATGAAGATTGTGAGTCAGATTTAAAAAAAACAACTGTTTAAACAAGTGTGTTGATACACATAAGGTTTACTGTATATATAGAAAAAAAGCATCAGTGTTAACAAGTTTTTTTGTATCCCTGCCAACCTCCTGCCAACTGGGGATAGAGTGTAGGTTGTTGGCATGCATTTCTACAGCTCTCATTGGAATGGAAACTTCCCAGTGCTGGTTCAAAGGTTAGCTGGGTGTTTGATTTAAGCCAAACAGCTTTAGAAAAGAGGGATTTATTTTTTCATCAAAATGAGTGTTTATGTTGGTAATTCTCACATTTGGTTTTCGTTGTTACTGGAGATGTTTATTTGGGCTTGAAACAAGTGGTCTGGTCAACTTGGTACTAAAAAAGCCTGATTTATTTTGGGTAAGACTTGCACTACAGCAGTAGCTGACTGTTTATGAAGGGATTAAGCTCACTTCATGGTGGTTGTCTATAGACTAGACACTTAGTCCTGGTTAATCAACTAGCAATCAGTTTTAGGACTGAATGAATCATTGTCTGGAGGTTCCTACCTCTTTTCACTGAGCCCATACATGAAGCTGGAGGGCTGGTTTTGTCCAGGTGCCTAACGCAGACTTAAGTGTGACTATTGCCACCGTTCATCAGTGTTAGTTAGATGAGCTTTGTGTGTCCTTCAGAAATATGAGAATCATAGAGTTAGAGAATGGTTTGGGTTAAGGACTTTAAAAGATCACCAAGTTCCAACCCCCTGCCATGGGCAGGGACACCTCCCACCAACCCAGGTTGCTCAAAGCCTCATCCAGCCTGGCCTTGAACCCCTCCAGGGATGGGGCATCCACAGCTTCTCTGGGCAACCTGGGCCACTGCCTCACCACCCTCACAGTGAAAAATTTCTTCCTGATCTAGTCTAAATCTTCCCTCTTTCAGTTTAAATCCACAAGCACCTCAAATCTTTTGAGAAATCTCCAGTTCTTTAAGAAATGAAATTTAAGTTAGTCTCCAAATTCCTTTTGGCTTTAATAAACGGCAGTCATGTATCTATTTATTGTAAAACCATGTGCTTTCATCAGCTGCCATGGTGACATGTAACCTCAGATATCCGCAGGTAACTGGTCAACCAGGTTGGGATGAAAAATTGTGTAGCCTGAGCCCTGTGTTGCACTATGTTGGCATCTTCTTGGGGATAAAGCAGGAGGCAAAAAAATTTAATTTTTCCACCCACTTGTTCTCTAACCATAAGGGACTCTGTGCCTCAGGGAACCCATCAGGTAGTTTTCTATCCAAGAGAACGAGCTTGAGCTATAATTAATTAATTAATCACTGTAAAGCACTCTGAGGTTTTGTAAGAGTTAGAGGAAAAACGCTAATACTCAGATATATGGCAACAATAAAGACAGTACACACGTAAAAAGGAATAATATTTTATGAGTGTGTTTACAGTATCTACATTTAATATCCATTTGTTTTGACTGCCCTTAAAAAACCTCTTTAGTCAAAGTGTTGTGTTCTATTAGGTCCTTGCAGATCCATAAGATGTGAAATTTAATACATTAATTCTTAAAAATGTTTGGTTTTTTTTTTTCTTAAAAAGAATGTAGTTTTTAATGAACAAAAATCTTATTGTAAATATTCTGCTGGAAGATGCTTGCATCCAGCTTTCTGGTTAGAGTTAAAAATGTTAAATTATGCCTCAGTGCTTTTTTTAAGGTGGAATTTAGGTGTCTGCAAGTTAAAAGTCTTAATCTAAGGAGATTGTTCTGGATTCCCTTTCTATGCAGTGAAGGAGACAGGTGATTCCTGAGAAAATTAGACTTAAAATGAGAAATTAACATAGCTGAGATTAACAACCCTCTGGAAGTACCTATTTGACCATGTTTGAATTACTAATTACTTCTCACCCCAGAAGCTGGACAATTTTCAGTGTAGTTATCTTCACAACTAGATGTCACTGACAGTGGTAAGACATGGAAATTGAAGCATATGAAGGATTCAGGTCCAACATCTTATTTAAGACCAAAAAGAAAGGTAGTGATACAGGAGTGGGATGAATTGTGGTCCCATTTCAACTCCACACTTGCATTATAATCGTTGCCTCTCTGTGTCCCTGCTGTCTGAGGATCTTTTCAAAGCTGCCCAGCATCAGTTAAACCACGCGGAAATCCAGTGGGTTAGCAAAGTGCTGCTCTCAAGGATTACACTCTGGATGAAAGGTGGGAATTTCAGAGGATCGCAAAAACCTTTCCTTGAAAACTACATCTCCTACTCTCTTGAGGTTCCTTGAAAATTTTAAAGGTGACTAATGAAAGGGTCTTGTTTTTCAAAGAAATGCTGAGCACCGGTACTTTAATTTGTGTCTCTCATTTAACATATCTTCAGTTGGGCAGGTAAAATCAAGGTACACTGAAGACTTGAGTCAGTGACTCACGTGTAGTTCATGATCCCTTTGAGGTGCTCTCAAAGGACTATGGAGCTGTTGGATATGACACAAGAGGTGTTATGAAAAGAGCTCTTTTGGAGTGGAGGCTGCAGACACCTGTCTGTTGAAGTCTTGGACTTGAATAGTGCAGAAAAGACCTGATATTTCTGTGAGAAGATCATCTTGGCAGAGATTTCTTCAACATCTGCTTCTCATCCCATCACAAATGCTGCCTATCTTTGGGATGCCTTGGCATTTCCACTTCCAGTCCCAGCTTGCAACCAGCAGTAAAAGAACATTAGAGGAACTTGGTGAAGTCTGGTTTGAGTTTAGGTGTAAAAATGACTGAGACTCATCTGCTTTCTATCTTCTATGAATTGCTGGCTAGTCCTTTGCAGTCAAGATGTTCAAGTGAAGATTATGTACATTTTTAAGGAGATTGTGTAGGGGCCTAGGATAGGGGAGAGGTTAAAAGAAGCAGGAGATCTTTCTCCCTGTGTCTCCTCTATAAATCTCTCATTATCAAAATAATGCTTCATTTGTGGTCTTGGATGGCTCTGCCTTGAATGAGTCATGTTTCTTTTGATACAGATGATTCATATCACTCCTTGTATAGCCCAGGCTTGATCTGCAGAAGAGCTTAACAGCAGAAAAGCTATAGCAAACAGGCTCTGCACATGCTCTGAGTTTCTGATAATCAGCCTTTATTTAATTAAGCTTCGTATCTTTCTTGTGAGGTAATTATTATTATTGTACAAGTTGTACCATATTGTAAAAAAAGAAAGAAGAGACAGAGATATTAAAAGATTGATGAAAGGGATGGGTGGTGTTATTGTAAAGATCTGGATTCAGAAGTGTCTGCCTTACTATTCCTTGAAAACACACAATGCAAGTCACAGATACAAATTCAACACAGGCAAAAAGTGTCTTTATTCAGCTTCTGTTGCACACCACATTCTGACTCAATGTGGTCATGTCCCTGGCTTTAGCGATGAAACAGTTTATACGTGCTTTTTTCAAGAGGTAGTGATCAGGAAGCAGAAATATGTGCATTGGTGAGGTTTTGCAACTCAAGACAATGAATTATGCATATGTTTTTCTAAACCTCTGGTTCCTCTGCTATCGGACTGTTTGCATGGCTGTGGTTTCTTAGGCTGCATCCTTCAAAGGATAATCGTTCTCTTCCTCTGACAGCAAACAGGATTGTCCGGCATTTATACTGGGGAGAAAGGGATGTTTTTCAATTTAGACCTCATGGTGTCTGTCTACACAGAGCTAAGGTTGAGGATGGTTTCTGCTCGTGAAGAAGTTATCAATGTTACAGTCTAACTGGACTCAGCTTTCAAGAAATGTAAATATACTTCAGGTGAAAGAAGCTGTGAACGAATCCCAGATGAGGGAGTGTGTAGTTAAGCGGTGATTTGAGACAGTTTCCTAATGTGACCCTCTTTGCTGAGGCAGAACCACAAAGCAACATGATCTTCACAGCTGAACCTGGCAATTAAAAATTCTTGATCTTCTTGTGTTTCACTGTGGACCTGAAATCAAACACTGAAAACAATTTTACTTTAAAAAACCCACAATACAAAAAACCACAATTATGTGCTAATTGTGTCGCTTGTGCAAAAATAGTCAAAATCATATGCACCTGTATAAGACCCATACCTTCCAACATTAGAGAATGGTGTATTCTTGTTTTCTTCTCCAGGTGGGTTTTTACATAATTGAAATAAAGACAAGTTAGCTGGAGAAGCCTAACAGGGTTGGACTTCTTAATGATTACTCTGATGTATCAGCAGATATGATCCAATATCAGATTTAATCCTATTTACTCCAGATTAATTATGAGGACACCTTCAATGATAAAAGTAGAAAATCCATTAGTTTAAGTAAGGACAAGAGATGTCAAATCCTCCTGTGCCAGTGTTTCAGTATAAGTGGACACTTGGAAATAAATGAGTGATGTAATTTGAGTGATTAAAAAATCAGATGTAATTTCTATCAAACGTAACAACACTAACCAAATAAATCGAAACAACGTCCACTAAAACAATGGCAATAACAACTCCCATCTTGTAATTACTGTATATATATATATTATCAGGATGTTGGTGTTTGATTTGTAGATTATTGAAATTAATTTTTCAGTAAAGCTGTGACCACCTGCTGTATCATGTGGACTACATTGGCTTTCCCAGCCTAGTTCATTGCTTACTAACAGGCACATCACAAATGCAGTCATTAGACTGTCACATCGTGGGATATATTGTCATTCTAATTCCAAGGAAATAGATGCAAAGCCCTTTTTCTTCTAGCTTCGGTTCACAGAAATATTTCAGAAGTAGCGGGCAGACTGGAAATTTGCAGAGATGTTGTATCTGTTTGCATGGATAAGCAGAGATTCATTTTCCAGGTCAGCATCCTTTTGCAAAACATACACTCCATCATGAAAAAAAAAAAAAACCACAAAAAAAAAAAACTTCTGAGGGCCTTGAAACAGAACCTCATATTTTTGGCAAGAAAAACAAGTCTTAATATCAAGCTATAAG
>WKFP01014389.1:136084-164070 GCA_011057875.1 Pterocles orientalis
TCCATCATGAAAAAAAAAAAAAAAAACACAAAGAAAACAAACTTCTGAGGGCCTTGAAACAGAACCTCATATTTTTGGCAAGAAAAACAAGTCTTAATATCAAGCTATAAGTTAAATATCTAGGGAGATGCAACTGTAATTAATTAAATTATAATGATGCAGTCAATATATTGACATTTTCTGATTTGACAAGGATGATTACTGGATCACCATCTATCTCCCAGGTTTCCCACTAGTCAATGTCTCTAATGAAAAGTCTCCCTTGACTCTTTCCCATTTGATGTTTTAGCTTGTTTAAATTATTAGCTCTAATTTTGTCAAGCTGGAATGTTACAGACCGGGCTGCTAGGATACTGCAAGATTCATGGGTTTTGGATATTGTACCACAGTCAAACAGCTGGAGGGGAGGGGAGAACCGGTATGGTGAGTAATGGCAAATGCATCCATCACAACAAAGAAACTTCTATCATCAACCCCACTGGCAAAACAGTGAGTTACTGAACTATCAGGGATATCAGGCTGAGGATTTTGAATGATAGCTAAATATACTTTCCCCTTAGAGGAGTGATATTGCTTTGGACTGATTATATTCATTGCCATCGATGACAATGAACAGCTGTGCTCGGTGGTAGCTGCTTGTAATTTCTTTGCCAAACATATCCACTCACAGGACAAATAGATGCATTTTGAAATTAGCAATTAAAAAAACCAAACAAAAAAGCGAACAAGATGTACAGATATGTGGTACTGTCCAGTCATCCTTGAAGAGTTAGTTATTTTTTGACTGACCTAATAGCATCACTGAGTTTCTTTCTACTATCTCCTACCTTTTATTATAAAGATTTTAAGCAGTGAGGTACAATATTCCCAGGGGATGAAAGAGCTACCACTGCACAGAATTTACTTCTAGAGCAAAGCCAAGCCAAGCCATGAGCTCTGTCAGCTCACAGTTTGTCACAGAACAGATACGTTTTCTTCAAAACCGCATCAGTGTGTGTACAAAAAGTACCAGGAAAGAAATGATGGCACAACTAAGTTAATGGTAAAAGTCTCATTGACTTCAGAAAAGACGAGAGTATAATCACTTAACATGGCTCTGAGGTGCTCTCCAATTTTGATGTGCCTTTGCCAAACAGTTTTTTTCAATAATGAACAGGGTTCCAGGACCTAAAGTCTGTAAATTTAGTGTTTCCAACACTTTTTTCCTTAGGGTTGACTCTGGATTTGGAATTTTGGGCTGACTTTGGTTCACAACAGTTCCTCTTGGTTTAATCATTTTGGCATCACCATTACATTGTTTGGTAGGTCTGGGGAAGGTTGTCATAAGCAGTCCTGTTAGTCACATAACTTTCAGATGCATATGTAAATTCAGACTGGGTAACTGTAAGGATTTCTTCTTGTCTTAAAAATCTCTTTAAGATTGCAAATCACACCTATCCTTTTCTTTTTCCTCCCCTCTTAGTTTCTTAACTGAGAACCATAAAGACTGCAAAATGAGGGAAAGACATAAACATGATGGAAACACAATGAAAACAACAGTGAGCACATCTCAGAACTTGGATAAAACATTTAAGGAAGATGTACACAAAAAAATGGTGCACAGAGACAATTTCATGCTTGAACTCTGGTGTCAGGGGAGTATTTAAAACATACCATCCAAAATGCAGCAGTAATTATAATAAGTGAACTAATAAAGGATAAGTATCTAAAAACACAGGCTGCAAAGAGACAGTCAAAATAAACTAGGGAACAAAGTCACTTAATGCATCAAGGCCAGACTCAGGCCAGTAGGAACTGATCTAACTCTCTGAGGGACAACTGACTTTTCCTTAGCACCACTCAGGACACATGAATCTCATTCCCTCCTGGCTTTTGAGGTGAGAATAGTAATCTTCAATGCCAGGTCTTGGATGGCTTGAGTCAAACTTGTATTTAAAAAACATTGAGATCAACAGTATCTTGTGGGTTTGAAGTAGCCACAGTCTTTGTCCAACTTGAGCACCCATTGCTGGGAGGAAAGGATGGCTGTCCTCTGTGTGAGAACAAAGTTGGTGCCTAGTATTACTTCACGCACCTTTGGTTCTGGACTTTGATCCTTGATCTCTACTAATTTCAAAGACCATGGTCTGTACAAGACGAATGGGGACATGTTTGGATATTGTTTAAGATAATGATGGGTCGATTCAGGCTGTTAGTAACTCTGGCCCTTACTTAGTGGAGTAAAAGGAGAGAAATATTTACAACATTGGATTTCTCACTCCAGCAAAGCCTTCATTTCAAGGTTACTGTCAAGGACTGCATTAGGAGTTGGAGTCTGATGACCGCAGCTAGTATGTGGTTAGAAACTACTCAGCTCTGTCTTAAATTCAGCTATACTATTGACAACGCCTGACTGAGGGACCTGTGGGGGTGAGCTCTTTGCCCTCATCTTCTTGAGGTGGTGGAGGCAGTGGTGAGCTCAGGAGTTCTAGTATGGGATTCCCTTTCTCATTAACGTACCTAAATGTAGGTGTTTATGTCTAGATGGCTAAAATCCCCAAACTGGCTTGACTGAGTCACCTGGGTCCACAGTGCTATTAGGGTGCTGGATGCTACTAAGTGTCCAAGACATCCAAGTCAGGTTATTAGATATGATACAGGACATATAAGAGACTTGAACTCTTTGGATGGAATATCTTACATCACGACAAGTGGCACTAGACCCCTGTGGCTGAGTACTTGAATCAAACTCTTAGTTAACACAGTCAATGGAGTTTGGAGAGCAAAAGGATCCTGGCGTGACTCCACTGAATGTATTGATTACTGTCCCTTTGCATTTGGCACTGGAGATATTGCACTTTTAACACCATGCTCAGTTTTGGGCCCCTCACTACATGAAAGACATTGAGGTGCGGGAACGTGTCCAGAGAAGAGCAACAACGCTGGTGAAGGGTCTGGAGAACAAGTCTTATGAGGAGGAGCTGAGGGAACTGGGGTTGTTTAGTCTGGAGGAAAGGAGGCACAGGGGAGACCTTATCTCTCTACAACTACTAGGAGGTTGTAGCAAGGTGGGATTTGGTCTCCTCCCCTGAAACAAGCAATAGGACAAGAGGAAACAGCCTGAGGTTGCTCCAGGGGAGGTTAAGATTGGATATTAGGAAAAATTCTTCCCTGAAAGGGTTGTCAAGTGTTGGAACAGGCTGCCCAGGGAAGCGGTTGAGTCACCATCCCTGGAGGTATTTAAAAGGTGTGTAGGTGTGGTGCTTAGGGACATGGTTTACTGGTGGACTTGGCAGTGTTAGGTTAATGATCGGTCTCAATGATCTCAAGGGTCTTTTCCACCCTAAATGATTCTATGATTCTATTCTATAATTCTCTGATTATATCTGTACTGACAATGGGAGCACAAGCACCTTTTGTGTATTTAGGCACCTGTATGTAGACATCAAAGTTGAGTGTCTTAATCTTGAACTGAATCCCATCTCTGGAGCAGGATGGGGGGGCAGCTGGGGGCAGCCTCCAGCCCAGGACACCAGGCACGTCTGTGGCGATGGGGACATGAGCCTGTGAGTTGGGGTCGGGGTCAGGATCGGGATCAGGTCCAGTGAAGGTAACTGGGATTAGACACAGCCAGGCAAGACCAAGATCTGTAAGGGTCCGTAATCCCAAGAAAAAGCAAGGGAAGGGACAGAGCAGCATGGCCTTGGGCGAAGCTGCCAATTTTTGTAGCTGTAGGTTCTTAGGGTGGCTTAAAGAAATAGTGAGCCACAGTGTGTGGATGGAGGATACTTACTGTGGTGGAATCCATCTGGGGTCTCTAAGTATGTAATAGTGTTTTTATTATTGCTGGTATTAAGGAATTATTCAGGAAAGATAAGAAAAAGAAGAAATCCAAGCTAAAATAATTCCTCCAAAGCCAGTCTAGATTTCCTAGGCAACAGAGAGGAAAACAATGGAAGTCTAATAATATAATTTAAACTCTCTTAATGAGAATAGCCTCTTGCAATTACCTCAACAATACCTTCACTTTTTTTCTCCTATTTACTCTTTAAAGTTAAATGACATCAGCAATAAACATAAAAAAATGGGGATATCTCCTATCTACAGTCACTGAGTAGAAGTGCAAATGTGTGGCTCACTTAGGATTTTGGAGCTGCAATGTAATTGAGTTTCTGAAGACAAATCTGTATTTCAGTGGGAACTCTAATACAGGGTTTGACTCTAGCTGGTGTCAGAACTTTTAGTTTAAACTCTATGAAGAGATTATTGAAAGTATCAACACGGAAACTCCCACCAAGCAATAATTAACCCTTGATGTGTGCTAATGATCTGCTATCAAGATTACAAATAAAATTAACTATTCAGTTTACCTTTCTTCTGAAAAAAGAAAAAATTTCAGTCTTTCTCCTGTGCACTAATCTCAAGGCTGTGGGATATTCAGAATTTGCACCACTGTAATTAAGATCCCATGCCAATCCATTCATTTCACTGCAGTTGCTCCTGATTTACATTGGCAGCAAATGTTTTTCCACATCACTAAGAGATACAGTTCTATTTAAGACAGATTTATTTCACTGGAAATAAATCCCCCCTATGAATACTACATTAAAAAACCAAAAAGCTTTACCTCCTTTCCCTTTTACCCCCTGCCCCCTCTCCTTTTTGTAATACTGAAGGTAATGAAGCAAAATGCTTTGCAACGGATCTAAACATGACAATTCATCAACTTTAATTTCCTTAGTTCAGCTAAATTTGTTATTCTCCTATAGTTCTGTAATAGCTTTTTTTTTTCTTTTTTTTTTTTTTCCCCAGCTATCAAGTTCGCACAGGTAGAAGAAAGACTGCCTTAGATCTGACTTGATGCTGGAGGTCGTTGGGAAGATTATGTAACATGACTCAAAAAAGCTTTACAAACTGTTCAAATAGCAGAACATTTCTGCTACAGTGCAGGAACATAAAAGTGAAACCAAACAAACCTGAACCGTTTTGCCATTACTGAGAAAATTGTGCACCGGCAGAAAATGTGAAAGAACGACAGGAGCAGAGCGGTGGACGATTTTTTTTCTTTTCTTTCCTTTTTTTTTTTTTTCCCCTTTCCCTACCCCCCTCTTTTCTTTCCTTTAGTGCTAATAAAGCAAATGCATCTCAGTTCTTGAAACAACTGAAGTACATCCACTTCCCCTGCCTTTCCTTTGGATTGATAGCACCAGCAAAAGATAAAGTAACATTAGCACCAAGTGTAAATTAAATGATGGATGTTCCAGTTCCCTTTTTCTGAATCTAACTCTTTAAACCTTAGTTCAGAAGCTTAAATGTGGAATGAGGGACTATGTCCTGTTTCTCCCTGCTGGGTTCATTTAGGATAAAACCCAGGCTGTCCTGCATTTTAGTTGGAGACTTGCACACAGTGGGGGTGATTGGACTTTCTCTGCCCAAGGCACAACATATGCTACTTCCCATCACTTTAATAGGCATTAGTTCCACAGACAGCACTGGTCAAATGTACATTATTCACAATCACTTTAATGCAAATATGCAAGGATGAGAGAGAAAATATGTCACAAAGAAAGAATCGGCCATTTCCATTCTTTTTTTGATTTTCTTCTTCTATCACAGTATCTTTTCTTTCATCACATCTGTCCGCCTGCGTCTATATGTATCTATGCCATCAATGCATTTTCTGGAGGATTTGGTTTATTTTTGGTGGAGGATCTCAATGTTGTTGGTTGAAAGTGTTTAAATGTAGAATATCAGCATTACACTTTTTCTAAAGGTTCTATCTATTGTTATGCTTAGCGTTCACAGGAATAAAGCTTTCTTTTTCATTGTCAGCCTCTTCTTTTTCAGAAGGTTCAGTCTAATAATTGTTTTTATTATTTTTGTTCTGCTGGATTCTTTTACGCACCCTCAGAATGAGCTGTGTCTGTAACAAACTGAGCTTCCTAATCAAAGTATTATCACTAGAAACTTCTGTATAGAATTAATGTCATATTTTTGCCTTTTTTTTAAGTTGTGTAAACTACATATAGGGCTCTGCACACTTCCACTGTGCTATAGATCCCATTAAGGCACTGTGTTATAAAGGAGTCTATAAAGATATTCTTAGTATCTGGCTGTCTGTCCGCCTATCTTTAATTTCTTGTGATAGGTCCTGAACAGATGAGAAACAAATGATACTTCTTCCATAAGGATCTCATCCCAAGACAGACAACCCTAAGTAGGTAATGAATACAATTCAGCAGCTTATTCAGAGTATGATGTTGCAAGTCAACAATATTAAAGCATTTGACTATTTTTTTTTTTTTCTCATTTCCCTGCCAAGTGCAACACTTCACTCCCACCTTGCCCATCTGTCCATGCAGATGTCAAAGGTTTTCTGAGTTATCGCTGTGACTTATGGTTGTTTCTTTCCAACTAACTTCTTACATGAATTCAGTGGACGTTTGGAGTGAGTGTTGAGCGTGAATCTAAGCTTATCAGACATTTAATAAACTGGAAAGATGTTGTTGTGTAGTAGCCAAAATAAATCTAAACTTTGGCTGCCGTAAGAGGGAGGAATTGTTCCTCTCCACCTAATAATCAAGGCCAAGGGTAAAACCTTGGCCAAACCCCAAATGAAGTGTGTCAGTTCACGAGATACATCAGCACAACCAGTGTTTCCTATGCAGGGAGGTTACCTGCCACACTGGGAGGCTGTTTAATGTAAGAAAGAGACAGAGGCATAAGGTCCAGTGATCTTGTGGCTGGAAAAATTGAAAGAATTGATTTCTAGCTGAGATCTCATTTGGTCTATCAGAATAACTTTCCAGGGGAAGCAGTAGATTATGCAGATTTTATTTGTTTGGCTATTTGTCTTTCCTAAGACGACATTCAGAGACTACAGGTTCCTGAGGTCATGGCAGGAGCTTATCTGGGACCTGTTGAAGTAAAAACATTGTGGCATCAGAAAGCCAAAAATATGTGTTCCCTATAAGAAATGAATTAGAAAAAAAAAGAAAATGATTTTGTTAGACACCTGTGAAACTAAACCAGTATATTTTTAGATAGATCCGTCCCCATGAGATACTTTAATTCAGACAAAACTGTGTTTTCCGAAGAGAAAATATTCTCCTCTCTCACACAATACTTTCACTTTGCTAGTCTCATTAGTGTTAGGTGATTAGGCATTAATTGCAAAACGTAACATTGCATCAAGTTTGCTTTCTGATAGGTGACTTTTAATGGCACAGCGCTGTACCAATGACTTCCAATCAATGCTCAATTTTGTCCTTTTAAGTATAGAAGGAAACACAAAACAATGGATACACGTATATATGTTGAAACACAGACAAGGCTTTTGGCAACCTGTTTATAGCATTCCTTTAATCAACCTTAACTCAGTGCTACACAGGATTGACCGATAGCAACCTGGTGGATGAAAATTGGCTCCTTTGACTAGCCAGTGTAACTTCGTTGTAACCCCCCTAGAATCAATCCAGATTTACACCACCAGAGAGGGAAAAAGAATTTCGTTTTGATTTTTTTATAGATCATCATCTTGTACAGTTACACAAATCATAATCAGGGCTGGCCCAATGCCAAGTATCAGGGAGTCCTGGCCTAGTGAGATAAATTACATCCATTTCAGAAAGAACAGCATCAAGGAGCAAAGCAGCAAGCATTGCATTTGGACACCTTTAACTTCTTAGCCTAAATGATGTCCACTTACGTCTGGATTAGCTAAGAGCTGTTTTTTTGTATTATTTCTAGCAATCTTTGTCCTTTCTGCACATATAACAAGGCGTTCTGTTGGATTTATCACTACCTTACAGAAAAATAAAAAGGATAATAAAAAATAACAGTTGAAATTATTGTGTGCCTGCTTGTCCTCCTTCCTCTGCAGCTATTTGCTTTATTTATGCTTTTACCAATACCAGAAGAGTTATATGAGTTTTTAAAGAAAGGTTTGGAAATAGCCAAGCATTGCTTCCCCTTGAAGCAATCACTTCGTGGACTTTCTTTCGTATCACAGCATTACTATGCAGTTCAGATGTCAGATATTTACATTGTAGGTTTTTTATTATTAATAGATTTTTTTTTTCAATTGGGAAAGGCTGTGTTCTCTGAACTTAGTAAGACTTTATCTTTTCTTACTGGCGATGAGTGATTTATGTGGACAGCTCCTATTAATGCTAATGGAAAGCAAATGCGTAAATCTTTCTGCAGCAGATAGATAGCGATCTTACAAAAGTGGTCCAAGCAAAGTGAGTCTTTGTATGGGGTCTAACTGACAATTAACATAAAAGATTGACATCAGCTCTAATTCAGTATTTATATGAGTACTGTTAATCTAAATACAGAATCAAATTAATCCCTCGTGGAACTCCGGTGCCTGCTTTGGAATTTCAGCACTGAAGATTGTGACCTACCCTGTCTTCAAATGTGTAAGCTAAATACAAACACGCAGATTTTAAGGACTAGACTCTGAGAACCTGTCCAGTCAGGGGGAGCCTTGTTAATTAAGCCAACCTGTATAGCTCCTGTTACCTGATCTGTAATGCCATTTGAAAATAGAGGTTTGCAGAGGAGGCTGAGAGAATTATGTGTTATTTGGGGTTAGGCACCCAAAATATCATCAGGAAGACAAGACCTTTCAGCAAAGTCCTTGAAGAACTAGTACAGAAAAAGGGTGATTTGGAAGGGTATTTCTACGAAATTCTTGTAGGGAAAGGAGCCAAGGGTTGGGTAGGGAAAGGAAAAAGAACAAAACAAAGGCACCAGCTTTTAATCAGAAAGCCATTGATGTTTTTAGATTGGATTGTTGAGAAATGCTCATTTTTCTTTTAAAAATACTGCAAAGAAATACAAATATGGCTGATTCTTGAATGGAGTTATGCTTTAGGTAAGTCCAGATACTATTTCACAACATAAAATAATGGTGGATAATGACGAGGGATATACCGGAAGAGAAAATCCGGCTAAAGGGTAAGTCCTGCACAGCAGACCCTTGGTGCCTCCCATCCCATCACTGCCTGGATCTTTTAGACCAAACCCAAGGCATAGGCATTGGCCGTAGTGAGACATAAACTCGTGAACTTCAGTTTAAATTCTCAAACTGGGGCTAGGCTGATGATTAGGTGGGGAGTATTCTCATGGACAAGTTGATTAAGCCCGGGGTTGATAAATGGACATGAAACCCTGAGGCTTGTGGTTAGTGACACAAAGTTCATCTAGGCGATGGTACCTAGAGGTGTGCCCGGGGGTCAATACTGGGGCCGATACTGTTTAACCTCTTCATTAATGGTTTGGATGGTAGAGCAGAGCGCACCCTCAGTGTATTTGCAGATGATACAAAACTGGGAGGGGTGGCTGGTACTCCGGATGAGTGTTCTGCAGTTCAGAGGGACTTCAACAGGCTGGAGAAATCATCTGAAAGGAACCTTGTGAAGTTAAAGAGAAGCAATGACAAATCCTGCACCTCAGGGTGAATAATCCCATGAACTAGTCCAGACTGGGGACCAACTGTCTGTAAGGCAGGTTTGCAGGGGGCGTCCTGGCCCTTCCAACCTCAGCTGTTCTGTGATTCTGTGAACCCTTTGGGCTCCGTTCAGTTGCCTACACACAGGACCTAGTAGCTTTTGAGATAAATAAGGTATCCTGCTTATTTTGCATTTGCTTTTCCAGGTAGGACTTATGTTATATTTTCCAGCCCCACTGAGATTCCTTACTTTTGTCCATAAATGCATGAAGCTGTGAAAAGATCAGCTGCCTTGCATCTGTTTTAGTTACATCTTGGTATCAGTGCCAATACAAGCCAACATACTGGTGGTGCATACAAAAGCTGCTTCATCACTCTGTGAAACTCGTGACTTCTGCTCTGAAATTCTTGGCATGGATATGAAATGGCAATGTGTCCCATTACTGTTCCCAACCAGAGCCATCTAGTTTTTGTATGGGTTTTTTTTTTTTTTAATAAGCATTCTGCTGTAAGTGACTGCTTGAAGAAGGGATTGGACAAGATTATCTCTAGAGGTACTTTCCAGTCTCAATGGTTCTGTGATTCTGTTGATCCTCAAACTTTCCTCCAGAAGAGCAGCTGGGAGCTGAGCTCATGCTTTTATATCAGGATGGTAGATGGAACCGTATTTAGGAATACGGTTGATTCCCCAGTTGATGCTATAAGTGTACTTCAGAGTTCAAGAAGTCAGCTTTCAAATCTGTGGTTGCCCTTGGCTTCCACTGATGTTAAATCACTGGCAATTGGGATACTCAATCCCTTTCCCCAGCTACTTTCCCAAGACAGAAAGTTAAGAAAGTGTGTTTTAAATCAAACTTGCATACGTATTTCAGAAGCAAGAAAAATAACCAGAACAGTTTGGACAAGAAACTGACTAAGAAAATGGAATTAACCTCTTCTCTTAGTGAAAGTAATTCAAGAATTTTATTGGCCAGGATTTCAGTTTTAAACAGCATTTACATCTTCTCCAAAGTAGCTGGTCCGTGATTCTTATCTCCCCAGAGGGGCAAAGCCGAGCTGTTTTGTGACTTATGTTAAATCTAGTCCCTTAGGCTGCTTCTGTCCTAATAAATTGAAGTGTGCCAAAGAACATTCCCAGGCTCTGCAATGGAGTTATCTATATAGTTGTAGCATAAAAATGATTTCTGCCATGCCAACCAGTGCTCTACCAATAAATTGTGGACATGACTCAGAAGATAACATGGCCAGGAATGATCCAAGAAGGTAGTTTCAGTGTAGCCACCCTTTTCTGAAGACTAAAATAATTTAATAGTATTGACATGACTAGACCGTGCCAGTTGGCCACAAGGTTGGACAACTGGTTCAATTGCATTTTATTTTACTAGTGATCTGTAGTCCAGCTCCCATCAACAGTCTGCGGGAATCAGCTTTTTGTTGTATTCTCAAGAAATATAATTCTGGACCAAATTAGGCAATTCTTTGAAAGAGTAGCCCCTGAACCTCATTCAGAGGAATGTTTTTTCCTTCCTGAGGGCAGGGTTGCTCTCTTTCTTTCCCTTTCCCACTTTTCCAGTCAATATACACCTTAAAAGGTTATTTTTTTATCTTTGCTGATTGTGTTGGTGTTTGTAGGCCTTGCAATCTTGAAGCACATGAAGATCTGCTCATAGAAATCTCTCTCAAATCTGTCTGTCTTCAAAAGAATCCAAAAGCAATGCTCTGAGATGACAGAGTAATTCCAGAAGTGTAATTACAAAGGAAAACAGGGTTTTTGTTTTTTTCTTTGACTTGACTGACAGTATAATTGAATTGGATGGATTTTTTCTTTTATCTCTACATATAGCTGTAGAAATGAGACTGCCCCAAAGTGTCTGAGCAATCTTAAGCAGGCTGTCACAGTTCACGTGTATTTGTATGTGTATTTGGTGTCTAACCTTTCATTGTAGTCAATAAAAATCGAGAGCTCAATTCATTTTTACAAACATAGTTTTCAACACAGTTTTTTGGTGCCATCTGAGACATTCAAGGCTCTATGAGACATCCATATGGGATTGACAGATATAATGTGACAAAAGACCCATGCTCTTCTAGAGAGGCGTCTGGATGTGAGATGAGACCTAGGGGCACCTCAGATAGCACTGGATACCTGTGTGTGGGCAGCTAAATCACACCCTTCATCAGCATTGTCAATGGAAGCCTAGAGAGCAGTTCAGCACACCTGAGGGCAGATGCCTACTGCTATATGTTTCTGCGGTTAGGAATCTAAAATTTAGATCTGTTGGTCTGCTTTAGTCATCTATGCTACCACTATAATTAATGGAAATCCTGTCCATACAAGTCAATGGAGCCTGGAAATAAGCTCAGCTCCCCCTAGAAATATTTATGTGAGTTTGGTCAGGTCAGCTATTCTCTGGACTCCACTGATGGTATCAATTGGTTCTTCATTGGCTCTGGCTCAAATTAGAGACAACTCAAATGCAGATGTGCACCTAAATGTAGGTGTCTGGGTCTGAATCCCACCTACAGACACTCATTGGAACAAAATGATCGTGTCTGAGCCTTTCTTCATAACACATTAACTTGAGAAGCCTCATAGGAAGAAATGAAGGAAACTGCTAAGACACCGAACACCTCATCACATCCTCATATGCAGATGCTAAATCTACTTTTGAATCCCATTTATCTGCCATTTCACTCACCCCTGCATGCACTATGATGACTTACGCTGTTAAATATGAGCCTCAAGACCCTCCCCACCCCACCCCTGAGCATATCCAAATTAATTTATTTAGAACACTAAAAAGTCCTCTGTCTTAAAATTTTTTAACAGGAGCCTGTGCTTATTCTATTAAAAAATTAACCTGCTAGGATGTCTTTAATCAGCCAAGTCACACAAAGGCAAAATAATGACACAGTAACTTTAAGGATCCTTGACTTTGAGCCGCCTTTTATAAGCATGGCAGGCAGAATAAAAAAAAAAATCAAAAGCAGTAAAAACTTATATTATTTCTGTCAGTAGCTCCTTTTTCAGAAAATGTTGTGAAAACAATCTCTGTGTGGAGGAAGCAACATACTGAGCAACAAGCCTCAATCACAGGAAGTTCATTTTTTTCCTTGGCGCGTCGCCCAGTGCCATCAGAACTAATTAAAAACAGAGCCATGCTGGTAGGAAGCTCAGTGTTTGGGTTTTACAATAACGGAGCAGCAAACCAGGGGGACGTCTAATGAGAATAGTTTCCGAGTTTGTTTTCTAGCGTTGGGCAACTATGTCAATTACTGGAACTACAGCTCAGGGCCAGCAACCATGCTGAGACATGAAAGAGTGTTATTTGCCGTACAGATTGAGCTGCTACTTTGATGCATGTGTTCTGCACGTCACTTGGATACTGGTGCTGTTCCTTGGCTCATGACTAAATAGGAAGAGGCTGATGCCACCTTGCTCTTCTTGTCTGAGGCTAGATCAAATGTTACGAGACAAGGCTTTCCCTTGGATCATTAGATATGCTCCAGTTAAAAAAATGAAATATGTCCTCTTGTAAGGGTTCTACTTGTAACGAAGGATCTGACTTGCAAAGGGAATTACCAGCCAGGGACTTAACCCTTTGAGGGTTAGAGGAAAAGACAGGTTGACCTGAATAATTTAAAAGCAACCCCTGTGACTCAAACAATCCTTCTCCCAAATGAAAATAAAAAAACAAAGCATTTAAAACAAACACAGGGCTGCAAAATCCCACATATGCAATTTTTACCCTTACAGTTAGGCTGTTGAATATAATGTTTGTGGAATTAATGTATATATTAAATATTTTATGCTCTTATTTTAGGATTATTCTTAATTTTATGAGCTAGGAAAACAGAAGTGAGGGAGGACAACAGGCTGACTCTGGGGAAAATATTGCTGCAAAGATGAAGGAAATAACTTGGTCTCTGTATCTACTGGGAACAGGATGGGAAGCAATGGGCTTAAGGTATAGCAAGGAAGATTCAGGTAAGTCACTAGGTAAACTTTCTAAGTGTAGGACAGCTTTGCCTGGGGAGGTGGTGGAATCTCCATCATTGGAAGGTTTTAAGAGTAGGTTAAAGAAACATAAATCATAAACAGATTGGTACAGAAGATCCTGCCTTGGGGGAGGAAGATGGACTAAAGGATCTCCTGAGGTCCAGTCCAGCCCTATTTTCGCTGCCTATTTTTAAATATTGCACCTGAATCTTTGCAAGTGAAAGCTATAATAAAATAGCAACACTTCGTCTCTCAGGGGCAGCCTCTACCTTAAAGGTCTAAAATTAGATATTTTCACATCCTACACTGAAATGCTTTCCTCTGTGGTTTAATACATACACTACATCTTTGCACAGCAAATTAATTAAGGTCAACAGCAAACTAATCAAGGCCAGAATATGGGTTCAGACCTTGCAATTAGGTCAGCCATACTGTTAAATTACTTGTTTGATTCACAGCTTAGGCCAATTGGTGCTTCTCCAGAGGGACCCTGGGCCTGGGTGGAGGAGAGCACAGAGCAAGGGTCGTTCCCAACAGACAGCTTGCATGCAACAACCTGTTTGGGTGTAAGAGAGGATAGAAGCCATGGATACAAGCCACGCTCTACCAACTGACTTCAAGACAGATAGATGTTCTTGTCCCCTTTTGTTTCCTGCCATAGATGTTTAAGAACTTGTTTAAGAAGACAAAATAAAGCAAACAGCCTAAACCATGAAACACCGATATGTAACGCTGTGTATCAAGGTAACTCTGTATAAAGAACACAGAGTTAATTAAAATAGTTGGGAATAAATATGTTATACGGTCTAATGGCTGAAGCACTAACCTGAGACATTGAAGAACTAGTTGCTTCCTCATGTGGGGAGGCCATGGATCTACCACTTCTGTCTTGGTTCTGCTAACTGAAAGTGCTTTCTCTGCAAAGAAGAAAGCCATCTTTGCTAAGGACACTAAGATGTTGTCAAAATTATGTAAGATCTGTCTGCTGTCATCATTACTATTATACGGTCATGGTAACTGGGATTAGTAGGCTTACAATCCGTTGTAAACTAATATCTCTATCCACCTAGCTTCTGAAATAATTCAATCCACTTTTATTCAGCCTTGCTGCATTTTTTTATTGCTAAATAAATATTAGTTAGGTATACAATGATAGTTTCATTACCACTGCAGTTTTGTTTGTTTCTTTGTTGATTTCTTGTGTGACAATTGGCATTTGTCTCATGTAGCACCTTCTAGTGTCTTAGGCCGAAATCCAGAAACGTGGGTAAAATACCGAATACCATTGTTGTATGTTCCCTGCTGTAAGCCTGCTTTGCAGTGTATCTATCAACAATGTTATTGGTCATTGATGTCTTTCTCTTGACTCTGTGGGTCACCTCCTGTATTGCCCTCCAAAGTCCTCCTGCATGCATGTCTTCTTCCATTTGTGCTACAGGCAACACACAAATCTCTTTGCTGTGGAGAATTGCTGTCAGGATGGTAATCACTGTTACTAATTATACAGTCTCCATTGACTGTATAGAGAGCCTCAGTTTAAACCCAGCTGCTTTAACTAGTTTCCTAACTATACATTCAACATAGACAATGTGAATCCCAGTTGGTGTCCTGTTGTGCTCCTAAACAGTATAACATAGAATCACAGGAACACAGAATGGTTTGGGTTGGAAGGGACCTTAAAGATCATCCAGTTCCAACCCCGTACCATGGGCAGGGACACCTCCCACCAGCCCAGGTTGCCCAAAGCCTCATCCAGCCTGGCCTTGAACCCCTCCAGGGATGGGGCATCCACAGCTTCCCTGGGCAACCTGGGCCACTGCCTCACCACCCTCACAGTGAAAAATTTCTTCCTAATACCTAGTCTAAATCTCCCCTCTTTCAGCTTATACCTGTTACCCCTTGTCGTCTCATTACACTTCCTGATAAAGAGTCTTTCCCCATCTCTCCTGTAGCCCCCTTCAGGCACTGGAAGGCTGCTATTAGATCTCCTCGAAGCCTTCTTTTCTCCAGGCTGAACAACCCCAACTCTCTCAGCCTGTTCTCATAGGGGAGTTACTCCAGTCCTCTGACCATTTTTTGTGGCTCTCCTCTGGACTCGCTCCAACAGGTCCAGGTCTTTTTTATGTTGGGGGCCCCACATGTGAACACAGTACTTCAGGTGGGGTCTCATATGAGTAAATGAGACCCTGTAACCATGAGACCAAGTTATGTCCAGCTAGTGAGACTCATCCTTTTTTCTAGCTGCGTACTATGGCTCCTGCCACCTTGAACAGGATTGGGAGAACAAAGCTGTAGATGCTGTATGAGCTTCCCAAACACAATGGAGTGACTGTAAGACAAATTGTATCTTCATAAGCTGCTAATACAGGCTTTAAGTTCTAACAAAACCTAATGTCTTCAGAGGGAATTACACAGAACTGTAGGACAGACTCATCTATATCTGGCTTATTTTGTCTTTAATGGCAAAGATTGTATGTTATCTTAAAGATATTCAACCTCATTGTTTTATCACCTTACTTCTATTCCAGCATGAGATAAGCTAAGACATATTTCTCTGCATTTACAGAAGGTGGAAAAATGTAATTATTTACCATGACTCAGTTAACATAACATGCCCATAAACCTCTGTAACTTACTTATATACCCCAATGCTTATCCTTTCACTGCCTGTTTATCTCATTTGTTAACTGATGCTATCATCTATGTCAAGAACTTTGAGCAAAGCCTCAGCTTTCGTTTAAACAAGAAATTGGTCTCTTGCCTGTGTGTTTGACCGACCTTTTATTACTTCAGTAAAGGTCTGGGTCCCAATTCACCAAGAAAGTAAACGGATACAATTGTGTTGAATTCAGTGGAATTGCACACACTTAAGCCAACTGTGAATTTGGACCTCAGTAACTGCATTTCCTTTTATAAGGCTGGTGGATGAGTGCTTGGGGAACAGTTAGGTTGTCAAATAAAGGCAATAGCTATATCTTTCTAGACTGTATTTGTAGCCTACTCTTCCTACCAGGCTTTGCCCTGCTGAAGCCAATTGTTCCAGATTTTGTTTCAGTCAGATCAGAGATCAGAGAAAATGAGAGATAATTAGGGATGAAATATGAGGCATTATAAAAATGATGTTACTAACTGTTGCAGTATGATGAACCTGGAGTAAAACAAATCAAAGGTAGCTGAAGACTTCTTACCTTCTCTGGTCATGCTTGCTTTCTTCAAATCATGCTGGTTACTGTGGTTAGACTAAGCTGTTTTTTTTTTTTCTTTTCCTTGCTTTTTCAATTAACTGCAGGTCAATGGAGAATTTGGCTAAACCAAAAAAAAAAAGAAGTTTTGGACTGAATTAATGGTTAAGTATCAAGTTGAAATTCTTTAAATTAAAGCAGTGTCTCTTTTCTTTGTTTATATCTATTATAGAAAATTAAACAATACAACAGTACCAAGGTTCAGATTCAGGCATCAGAACTCATTATGGTCCCTGGTGCAGTTTTGTTCCATCAAAATTAGCACTGTTTAGACAATTCCCAGGCACAGTTCATGCTCTGGGGTGTACCTGAAACTATTCCTAACAGGCAGGTTAGATACAATCACCATGATTTGAGGCTATGAAAGTTTCATTATATGGAAGTGACCAGAGCAAACAGTTGGCCAGAAGGCAGAACCTGGAATTTATTTAGTTCACTGGCATATACATAAACTTTGTGGCTGAGTTAGGATATTTGGGTTCAATCCTCCTATCTGTTTATGAAAGAATATTTTAGCCTCTCAGGACAGAAGCCTAACCATGGAGTGATAGTTTATCTTTGAGGATGGACCCATCTGTTCTCTCAGCTTAAGCTGTTCTCCTTTATATATGTAATAATGCACATTGACTGTGCCAGGGAAAGAGAGACAACCGATGTTTTTTTTTTTTGTTACCCAAGAGTGCTTGATATGTATCAGTCCAGGGAAAGCACTCCATCCCATCCATCTCTCTAGTACTCTTGACTGTAAAAGTAGGTTTGACTCCTGATATGACTAGACGAATGGTCTGGTCTTACTGAACCAAGAGGTCTCCAATAATCCCTTCGATGGTCTATGAAACTTGATGCTTCTCAGCGTCTGTCACAGCCAGCAGTTTCTCATGTCATGGCCTGTAGCTTCACGTGGCCTGTTGAACATCTTTGTCATGTCCCCACAGCCTAAGCAAGGGACAAGTGTCCTATCTAACCAATAATCTAGGTTCCTGCTGTAGTTAGCAGGTCAGATATAAGGAAGAAACCTTTTATGATGAGGGTGGTGAAACACTGGAACAGGTTGCCCAGAGAGGTGGTAGATGTCCCATCCCTGGGAACATTCAAGGTCAGGTTGGATGGGGCTCTGAGCAACTTGATCTAGTGGAAGGTGTCCCTGCCCATGGCAGCAGGGTTGGACTAGGTGACCCTTCCAACCCAAACTATTTTATGATTCTGCAAAAAGAACCTGGATGACTAAAATTCTTGCTAGTTTTGGTAAGATGAATACAAAGTTCAATATCTAACCATGTACCTAGGGCATGCAAGTGAGAAGTTTAAACTCAAGAAAGGTGGTAAACTTGAAAATGTGATCCAAGCAAGAAAGCAATAGAGACTACAGAGCAGACAAGGGAAGCAAATGCTTGTCAGACTTTCAGTAGTTTAGGGGTTGATGTAAAGCACCGATATATAAAATACTGTCCGGGCAGTGTCAAACTGGTTGACCAAAGCAGGTTGACTGTGTCATACTCTATACCTGGTCCACAATGTGGTGAGACAGTAAAACTATTACTCTGGTTACTTCCAGAGATGTAAAACAAATTTAAATAACAATAATACTAATAAAACCTCCACATAACCAACAAAAATCCCAGTCTTCCATTTCTTTGCTGAATGGAGACTCTTGCTTAAAAGCAGAAGAGGGATTTCAGGGGAACATGGCAGCAGCTAGCATTGTTTGTTTTCCACTGTAATTTTAACCAAATGTTTCTTTCAGGCAAGGTATTTCTCCAAGGAAATTGCTAGAAATCCAAACTATTCTTAGGAAAGGAAAAAATAGTCAAAGCCAAAATATAAAGAAGAGATGGATGAAGACAAATGTATTTGGGCTGGCTATGTGCAATGGAAGTCTGCTCACAGCTGGCCCAGATTTTACTGCTGCAGCCCAAGAACACCCTGAGGTTGCACTTGGGAACTCTGTGTGCATTTGAGCTTCTCCAGTTAAAATTCAGATGCAGGAGAGGGATTTACTGAGTCTTCTTTACATCTTTATATTATCGTCTTAACCTGCAGGTAAATATTGCAATTTCTTCAGCTGCAGTGGTTCATAACCTGTTCCATGCGGATGGAGTTAAAGCAATCAGGTTAAAATACCAACAGAACTGTGTCAGGTTTCTATGTCTCAGTAAAACTTGGGCTTTGATTCTCTAACATGTTGTTGGTCTGAAAATAAGATGAACTTTGCCTTACTAAGAGTCATGCAGATACAACAGAACAACCATGGGACAGTGGCATCCCATGTGCCAACCCTTTCCAGTTGGAGTGAGAAGTCTATCTTGCAGCAGAAGAAAGAAAGAGTGGCTGGAGATGCTGTACACAACTATGTCCCATAAAACAAAACCAGTGAAGAGTGTGGGAATTAAATCATGGGAATATCAAAGACAGGGGTAGGAAAAAGTCAGATACGAAGACTGATTGATAACATAGCAAAGACAATTAGAAAAAAAAGACTTATGCATGGCCAAAACATGGTTCAGGCTCGTAATTTCAGGAGAATCATATGTGCATTATCTATAGCTTGTGACATAGGCACTTTTTTTTTGCAAAAGATATAAAAGGAAATTTGGATCCACCTTTTCATTTTCTGAACGCTGCAGTTAAAGCCTGACCAAAGATATTTTTCCATAACCAGTCCCCAGCACAAAAATGGGAAATGTTGAGACCCCAGCTGTGCTGTGAGATTCAGAGATTTTTCAGCCCAAGAGTACCTCCTCATAAACAACATCAGCACAAGACAGAGGAAGATCTGTCTCATTGTCTTGAGTTTTCAAATTCAAGATGTACTTTCCTATTTATCGGTTTTGTGTGTTTAAGGTTATTAGGCAACTAAGAGTCTTTTTTTTTTACTGTGCCAAGGTACCTCTCTGATTCCTACGGAACCAATTCATCCTGTGATTCCTACAGCAGTGTGCACGCTTGCTTATGCCTGTGATTTTATTCATTTGCCTCGGGTATAAATGCACAGTACTGTTGCCAACTCAGTGTACACAAGTTTACAGAAGTAATTCACATAATAATCCAAATACTTTCAGATTAGTACAACAAACACTTTCTTACTTTTCAGTTTTGATAATCCTACCTTTTCACTTCCCAAACCATTATGATTGTTGGTCAGATAAGGGTTAGCGGGAAAAGATATATTCTTTTTTAAGAGCTACTCCCAAGTTAATCTTATTGCAAAGCTCTCCATAATTTATTTACTGAAGATTATTAAAAAAAAAATCAGATTGGGGGAGGGTGAGGGTGATGTCTAACTTGCATGCGTGGAATAAATAAACATTCTTAGTTTAGCATCTTCTGGACAAATGTTGATATGACAAAAATAATCCCTACGAGTGGGAATATGAGAGGTCCTTTCTGGCACACCCATCTACAAAGCCAAAGACTCAATGAGGGTATGAGGGCAAGGAACGGAGATATTCTTTGATTCTAAGCACCAGGATATAAGTATAATGTTTAGAACAATGTGGGAAAGATGACTACAGTTATTTCCCATGTTCTGTGATTAAAGAAGGGCATCAGTCTCAAAGGCAGACAGTTTTATACCTTTCTTTAGTTATGGTGTGTCTGTGGAAAGCAGAAAAAAATCTTTGCTTCCGCGGTCACAAGTCTGTCGAGAGTATAAATCCATTAATGGTTAATGCTAGACAGTAATTGGGTGCATGCAAGCTTCAGCTGGAAAGCTGGTGTGTGAAAGAGCACATTCAAAGCACTGAAAGGAAGTTTCAAAAACATTCTGTTTTTCTGTTTTCTAGTTTTCTGACTGAGATGTTTACCATTGATTTGACCGAGAATAGAATTATGACAGTATCAGATATTTATGTGAATCACATCCACAAGAACTTGTCCCCATTTTATACATCAACTCTGGGTATGGCTTCATGCTATGAAATTTTTTTTGATATTTACATTACAAGAAATGAAGTTTTTCAATTTTCTCAGGAGGAATCTGATAATTTTTGAGCTAGATTGGAATGTAAGAGAAGTAAGAAGGTAAATTCAAAAATATGTTACACAGCTAGAAGTTTTAATGTGACAGACAGATCTGGAGATGAGAAAGTTCTGCTATACTGAATTATCTGATAGATATGATGATATTTAACATTCTTTTTGACATTTTCAGATTTAAAACTTTTTAGGTGCGTGGGTTTTTTTTGTTTGGTTGTTTTTTTTCTCTCTTTTTTTTTTTTTTTTCTAGTATATAGTCCACCTCACCATTTGGAGAGGGGGTCAGATTACTAGGACATGTTTTACTGATGTTGCTTCTACATCTCCTTTGCTGGAGTCCGAATACAGGCTTTTTTCTCACATTCTTGGTATTCAAATTAATAAGATAGACAAAAATAAGAGATATGAGACAGGAGGATTACAGCTGAGGAGCTAAAACACAGAAGAATGAAGCATTTTGTGAAAGGTCAGACAAAAGGCTTATTGAACAGATAGGAATAATTCCAACTGGGGCTACATTGGGCTATCCTGTCTTTTAAGAAATTAAGCAAAATAAATAAGAAAAGGAGAAGCTGATAGGTCCTTGTGACTTTTAAATCATTGTTATTATTATGGTTTTTTAAAATATCTCAGGTTTAATGACATTTTCTCCCAATCAAGACTGGGTTTTTCTAGGACAGTCCTGCCTCAAATCCATTCAAAGGATTGTCCTATCTATTAAGCAGTATAGAAAAATGAGGACCCTGGCTTAGGCCAAGTCCAAACCCTGTTGAGTTTACCATTATAAACAGAGCTGTGGAAACATGTAATCTTAGAGCTTCACAGATTTCTGTTATTGAATTAAGAGTTCTGAACCCTTACAAAGATCGACTCTGGATTAAGTCCCATCTCTGCAGCAAGGACCTCCCAGAGAAATATGGTTGGAGACAGAGTTACTGAAATTTAAGTAAGTTTTCTTGTTCACTGATTATGATTTTATCCTAGGAAGAGCTAGGATGAACCCCCAGGCTTTGTGGGGTTCTGGAAGCTACCTTCATATCTCCTATAAAGAGGATACATGTTAATTCATGGTTCTTACTTTCAGCAATGACACTGAAATAATTTCAGTTTCTTTGAGCTACAAGGGGTTTCTCATTGATGTGAAATATTGCAATGGTTTTGTTTCAGGACAATTTAGACATTTACATTATATTTAAAGAACATTATAATTCCCTGACAACTTAAAATCCTGCTGTTCAGCCAAATATAATTGGTTTTATTTCATCATTTAACAATCCAAAGGTTAGAATGAAGCAGAATATGAATGATTTTTCATCTTGGCTGTATTGTCTCTTATTTGTCAGAAATGGATTATCAAAAACTGTATCTAATATCAGGAAAGTTTTTGGCTGATTTGTCTCCCTGTTATAACAATGTGTGATGGGATTTGCACCTTGGGAGTCACAGCCGGGGTTTCTTGAACACAGAGGTTAAGCAAGGTAGACACGCAACTCCAACCATTCAGCACAAAGGTAAGTCAAGCCAAGAAATATTTCTCTCCTGTTGTCCTAGAAAGGCTGAAACATGAGATATCTAGTCTTGTCCAAACAAAGACAACATTCTTACAAATGAATGTTGATTACACAATTAGATCCAGTTCTGTGCTCCTGACCACAATCTCCTCCCTCAACAAAACTTTGTCTGATCAATTTTCAGGTCTGTAACTGTAACTTTGGACAACTTTCAGAAATGCTCAAAATGTTCTCCTCCTCTCATTTTTTGTTTTTCTTCCTTTCCTTCTAGACCAAAAGAAAAAAAAGTGTTAATTGAGGAACCGGTCATTCCGGCAACCAATGGCAGAGTGAGTGTAGGTAAGAACGTTGTTTGAAATTTGAGTGTGAATTTTGTGTGGACTGTACTGAACTGATGCCTATGCTCTTCTGTTTGGTGTCAGCTTCACTTTCCTAAGACCTCAGTTCTGTAATATACTTTTTTGACACAATTGTGGACATGATCCATTGAGACTTACCCTGGCAAGTTCCGCAGACTTCAATAAATGTGTCCTTCTGAATGAAGCTCAGAGCAAACCAGTTTTTCTAAGACAGGCATTTTCTAGAGAGAGGATTGTATCTTCCATCTCCTTTTGAAGATGGAGACAGGGTGCCTTTAAGCAGGTAGGATTGGTAAAATCACAGGAGGTCCTACACTTGGAAAGGAGTAACTGTTCACATTTTTACATAGATTGTTATGACAAGAACATCGTTTTTCTTTTGCAATGGGTTCTGTATTAAGCTATTTCCATCAGACATGAGTAGGACTTCCCTTTAAAGCTTAACTGTGTCCATGTCAACATTACTCAGTCCACCCCGAGTAATATACAATCACCTGCTATCTGTAAAGACAAAAATTATTATTATACAACTAGTAACTCTACAGAGCAAGAGTGGGTAATGTAGGTTCAGCTCTTCACTGTTGATAAACAAGAACTGTGTTGTTCCAGGAGATGACAAAAGTCTTTCCACTTCTCCCACTGTCTGGAGACAGGCAGCAACTTGCTATATCACTGGAGGAATAACACTCCTGCATGACTAGAAAGTTTTTCCAGTTGGTAGAGGTTCCTGGAAGGAAGCACTGTTTAAGCCATCTTCTATCCTGTCTTTCCTCTGCTCTTTTCCCACGACTTGGTGAAAGGGATGTTAAGGAGTGACCCAAGGGTGATTCCTGGAAAGGTTGTTTAGGTGATGGATTTGGGCAGACAACCTCCAGTTCTTGCTTGCTAAGCTCTAAGCAAGCTCTAACGCATAGTATCAATGTGCCATCATCTTTGTCTAAATGTGTGTTTAGAGGTTAAGTTGTTTGATTTTTGGAGAAAGAATAAGTAAAAGAGAAAATGCCTACAGCATAATTAAAAAGTTGTTGCTCTAATTTTTCTCCTTACTTTAGAATCCTCTGTTGGCTTTAATTAAGTGCTTGAATTAAGATTGTAATGCAAACAATATTTGATGGTTTTTTGAAAAAAAAAATGAAAGCAAGCTCACTCACCAGGTGGGTTTCTCCTCAGGTGCTCACTGCTCTAATATAGACAATTCACATGGGCATCTCTGCAGGCAGTGTGCTCTCTTCCTGAGTGCTTGGGGGCTCGAAAGAGGTGCTCATCTGCTCCTCTCCCCTGCTGTCCCCAACTGTGTTGTGAGAAGATATTCTCAGTTCTATGAGCATTTGAAGGATGTGTGCAGCTAGGAGGGAGAGAGATTCTTGAGGGCGGTTCACAGATTCATGACTACAGGCAATGAGATGAAATTGAACAAAGGGAAAATGAGGTTGGATATCTAGACAAACTTCTTAAATGTCTGTTAGATCACTTGTGAAAGAGTGTCCCAAAGGTAACCACAGATGCTCTGTTGGTTGAGTCATTTAAAAGTAGCTGTCTAGTCTCCCTATTACTGCAGCAATCACAGGGGCTTAAAAAATTGAGCTAAGAGTGAGGTCATTTTGGCCTCAAGAGATGAATGATTCTCCTTAAAATATCCCCAGAAAACATCCATCAAACAAAAATGAGCTACACAACCCCTCATGAGGAAAAAACCCTATTATTTTCCCATCATAAGTATGAAAAATCACAAATAAAAGGAAAGTAAATGTTTTAATGAAGTCACACAGAAATCATAGGGCAGAGATGAGAACTGAATTCAAATCCTCACAGACTAAAAGCAATGCCACAAGAACATTCTTCTTTGGTTCAATTGGTCTGTACAAGGAATTGTTGACCACCATTTTCATTCAACAGTGGCTTTATTCTGTTCTTATGATTAGGCACGTGGACTTTTATTTATCCTCAGTTCCCATAAAATTTCCTATTTCCTCTAGAAAAAAAGAATAAAGAAAGGAAGAAGAGAAGAAAAGAAGAAAATGAAAAACACTTGAAAATGAAAAACACTTGAAAATTTCCAAGAGGAATTATGTGGTGATCTCTTCCAGGTTGTATTGTGCTACGATGATCTAAACATTTCTTGAGGACGATGTGCAAACTCCTGTTGATGGACTATCTAGTAAGAAAGAGAAAAAAGCAGATCATCTTTTCAATGTAAATTGCTTGATGAGCCATGGTTTGGAAATTAAGAATAAACTTTTTGAATATTTGAAACTTTATTGGAATTTATCAGTGATCTGAAGCTGGTCTATTGGATCTGCCGAGAGGTAACACCTGTTTTGTTAATGGAACTATTCGAGTTATTCTGGATTTACACCAATGACATGAAATGATGATATAAGCTATGGCTTTCGAAAATCTATATTTGGAAACCAGTTACTCTGGATGTGTTTGGTTTTAGATAGCAACTTTGCTTTATTTACTTTGGTGTGGGTTAACATGTGTGATCATGATTTTATGAAAATTAAGCACCTGTTTCGCGTTTGGTACTCAAAATATCACAACGTCAAAGTGATTCCAAATCTAGACTCCCGTGCTGCCAGTTTGTAATCTGATCTGTGTGGGTATGACTGAGTGCACTGGTTACAAGACAGGAATGAGCAGCTCAATCTGTAGGTAGGGAGGAGGAAGGTGTAGAAGCTGGTGAGGTCAGGAGACTTGTCTGCCTCTTTCTTTTGTCTTGCTTGGTAAGCAATGTCTAGGTTTTCCCACTGAATTTGTTCAGCTTTAGTTTATATTCTAAAAGAATGAAGCTTTTTGTGTAGGATTAATCTCACTCAAATTTACATGTCTAAACTTTAGATGTAGTGTGAAATGCTCACCCCAGGCTCTCTTTGACACTGGTGGAGAGAAAGAAGGATCTTCTGAGAGTCCATTTGGTGACCTACTCCACACCTCTCTTTTAAGGAGAGATGAGCCCCTTCAGGAACTGCTTATTTTCCTGTATTGAATCCAAAGGAAGTGTAAGTGGTCTAGACTAGATAGAGACAACTCACTTCTAGACCCCAAGTTATGCGCAATATGATTTGTCTGTCTTTAGGGATCCATTTATTTCTCATTGAGCTGCAGATGACAGTTCTGAAAGCATGGTCAGACATTTTTTCTCAGCGAATGAGTTGAGCAGCTCTAATAAAAAATACAAGTATAATCTATGCCATCCTCAAAGGCACTCAGAAAATGCATGCATGTCTGGTCGTGACTTGTTAACAACCATAAAGACAGCAGTTGGAAACATTTAATACAGCTGTATCAACCATGCACTCTCAAACAGTTTCATCTGCTGTATTTCCTCCCAGTGGCAAATTAAAAAAAAATGCAGTATAATTAGGGCATAATTCTGTTAAATTTGTGCAATAAAAGCATTATTAAAAGAAAGAAAATCTTGCCCTTATAGGCTGCGCTGCAGTGGAATCAAGCGTAGCTTGTTAGAGTTATTTTTTGTTATTATTGCATTACTTGTCTATTGTATTACCCCTGAAATTCTATAAAGGAAGAAAAGGGCAGGGTAGATGGAAATTCAGAGTGACTCCTTTATTCAATATTGAAATCGCATCGGCTGCATGTGTGCACAGTGAAGCTTTGGAGGAGTAGTTAGCGTTGTGTGTTACTGAAGCTGTGTTCCTTGGGACCCAATTTCCCATTTACACAACTTGCCTACAAATACCATCAACCTTTATGGCCAGTTGTGTCTGGGTCCTTCTGTCACAGGCTGTGTCACCTCCTGATGTTTGTCACGGAATGTTGTGACAAGGCAAAGAGGATGGAGTACTAATTATGATGCAATAATTAAATGCTAATATCATCAATCTTTTAATTCATCATGACATGCAAAGGGAAAAGAAGCCTGGTCAAAATGGATCGATCCCTTGAAGCCTCTTTATTTAAATGCAACGGCTTTTTCTACTGGCAAGCTGTCTTCAGTAACTTGTTTGGGTTTTAAAACTGAGCTTATTTTCCAGTGTTGAATGAAGGAAACACATTTTATCCTGTGTTAAGATTTTTCATCACACTCCTTGGTGGCTTGGTCTATATGTCCCTCTCCTGTGAAGCCATGTCATGGCCATGCTTCCATCTGCAGCTCCAGAAATGAGCTCGACCTGCTTGGTTTCATGTCTGTTGTGATCCCTGTTCGTGTTTCGCTCAGGAAAGAAGGGCTGTGACTGAGCACAGGTCGGTTAAACTGATTCCCCAAGAGCAGCCCCTTCACCAGTGGGTCACAATGATCTATCATCTGCCGGAATCTCAGCTGGCAAAAATGAGCAGAGTTCTCTCCTCTCTGAGTTTACACCAGCCATGTGCAAGCACAGAGGACTGCAGAGCAGATTAACCGAGCTGGACAGCCTGGTGTACAGTTTTAAAGTGCCATTTTTTTTCCCCATCTCTCTCCCTTTGCATCTGCCAGTTCGCATGGCGCAGACTTTTGCCCTGCTACCCAGGCTGCGAAGTGTCCACAGCGATCAGCTTTCACCAAATTGCTGAAGGGTGAAATTTCACCATTTCTGCCAGGAAAAAACGGGTTTTCCTTTTTTTTTTTTTTTTTTTTTTTTTTTTTTTCTCTAGCAGTTGGTGGAGAAAGGGAATGCAACTGGGAGAGGAGCAGGGAGGGAAGATTTTGGATTTGACAGTGCTGACTGCAACAGCCCACAGAAGACGAATCGTGCCCACGAGCTCTGGGATTCAGCTCCAGGGGGATTTGCTGTCCCTAGTGGGTAGCTTAGCTAGGTGACAGGAATGGGTGCATATTTCCTATGCTATTTGAAGCTATTTCCATTCCACCCATGCAGATATCTTTTGGCTAGGAACAAAATCCATTTCCCTTCATACTCTCATCCTTTTTTTTTTTTTTCCTTGATTTTAATTTATTGATGGATCATTTAGAGCATAAAGGCAAGGATACTCTTGTATTCATGACACAGTGTCAGAACTCAAAAGTTTTCTGGTTCTAACACCTGACAACAAGTCTATGGTCTCCAGCGTGCTCTGGCCATGGGTCTGTGCCTCAGTTTCCATACCTGTAAAGCAGCAGAATAATGCACAACCATGTCAGTAGAGGGCTCTGAAAATGGGTTCCTCATCCCTTTTGTGGGAGGTATTCTGGTGACTGATGCAGGTTTTAGTAGAGAAGCCATTTTAGTACATAGAAATTAACAAATGTTTCTAATCAAGCAAATGTTGACAGCTATGATACTGCTGCTGTACTCATCCTGCGAAGTTCCTTTGCCCTAACCCAGTGCTCTCACCTGAGGATATCTGATGCAAAAGAAACTCCACCTATTAATTCCAGAACACTTGCAGAGTTCCTTTCCAACCTGAAGTTTTCCAGGAACAAAATCTTCAAGAGGATTCTTAATTCTGTAGAGCACTTGATCCTCAGGAACACTGGAGTGAAGATGATTCGAGAAAGCTGGGCTCTTAATCTAGGGT
>WKFP01014389.1:172847-198837 GCA_011057875.1 Pterocles orientalis
TTTTTTTTTCTTTTTTTTTTTTCCCCCCCTCATCTAGACAAATAACATCATTTCCCTAGAATCAGTTCCATTGTAAGAACAGAAGGACTTTTTCACTCCTTCACCTCCGATGGAAATCTGTTGTGCCCTCCTGATACAGCCAGACTATTCAGTAAAGAAACAAATTTTTTTCCGAAGCCAGGAAATTTTAGTATAAGTGCATGACTGGTGAAAAGAGATGTTACCAAAAGGCTAAAGCTCATTCCTGAGAACCAGGACACCTGGTTTCTCTCCATGGCTCTGTCCCTGTGTCCCAGCCAGCCACTTATCCTCTGTGAATGTTTATTTCTATGTTTGTATTTAATTATAAACTATTTAAAATTTGCCAAGCATGAATTGAGAAATTAACATTTAGCGGTGATTTGATGACTCAGACAGACAGTGATCTGTTCTGAAAAATATTAATGAAATTTATTAAAATTAGTGTAATGTCTTACAGGTATCATTTAATCTGTTACTGCAGATTTCTTCATAGGCTTGTTGCTGAGCTAACATTTGATCTTTTTCCAGTTCCGCCACAGTTTGAAGTTGCTTTCTTTCTGAATCCACAGCTTTCATCCAGCACAAGAGAGTGATTTTTTCCCTTTAAGCCCCCCTCCCACTACACTGCATTTCAAACTATATTACATGGGTCACATTATGGGCTGCTGTCACATGCCGGCCACGATGTAATTCAGCATGACACATGACAAGCAAAGATGTGTTGAAATACCTGAGACTATTAGATCCAAACAACCCTCTGTTAAAGTTTTTTATGATCAAATAAATATTCTCCTAGCTGACCAGTGTCTCAGAGGAATAAATATCCCATTAGAGGGAAAACAAGAGCCCAGGTATTTCCCAACTATGGGGTTGTTAAAGGCAAAAAGGGACAAAACCTATTTTCGTACATATTATTCTCATGTTATAAATAACAAACCCCAGCAATAATTATTAAAATAATGCACAAGCCTATCTAATCATACTGAGAAGAGATAATAGAAGATACTGATAGCAGTGGACATTGGAAATATTTAGGAATTTTTCAAAGTGATGAAGAAAAAATGAAGGGAGCTTTATTGGGAGAGTGTTGGAAGACTGGTAAGGTGGTTTAAATCAAGCTCAGGGCACAAAAGACAGTCAAGGTGATGCTTCAGAAGGATTTTCTGCTTTTCTGGTATTATTGTGGAAATAATCTGAATGAAGATGGATTTAAGGGAGTCAGGCAGAAGGACTGGGGAAAAAACAGTGCAGCAGGTTTGTGGACAAGGAATGAGATGCTGACAACCTTGTGCTAACCAAAGGTGTGGAGAATAGTGGAGGATGTTGGAGAACTGGGAAGGTGTCAGGCAACAAACAGTAAAAATAGGTGATGAGTAAAGTAAAGATTGGATTAAGGTTTGCAGCTGAGAAATGTATACCTAATGACCAACCAAGAGATACATGGGGTGATGGGAAAAGAACTACCTGGAAAATTTCTTTTGTGGAAAGGGGACAGTAAATTAGAAGTTACTCATCAAAAGGAGACTGGAAGAGAAAGCTACTAGAACAAACAGATCTTTCCATATGAAGAGATACAAAAGATGCTCATCCAGATCATGGGATGTATAAGTAGCCCCCCAAAATTCTTTGTGTCAGAAGTACTAAGTTGGCTGGAGACAAGCACAAAATATAATGTACTTAAGCCAGGTTCATTGTGCACTGATCCACAAGTACTGTAGACCACCAGTATAACAAAACCATATTTGCTAGAGATCACGTGGAGCTGTGGAGAACAAAAATTTAAGAAACGATGGGATTCTTCGGTCAGTGCTGCTTGTGAACTGGAAGTAAGATGACTGAGGCTGGATGGTTCTCCAAAAGTTCTTGTAGATTAAGTGTTCTTTCTAGTGGATGGGAGTGGGCAACTGGAAATGCAATAAAGGACGAACAGATTTGTTCAATTCTGTCAGGAGCTGAAGACAATCTCAGGTATGAAAAATCTAAGAACAATTCACAATATTTGTGATGTGTTACAGCTTGCCAGTGGGAGATGACGCACCAGCATCATGAACATTAACTAGTGGTTCCAGGACAAAACCTTAAGTCTTTTAGAAAATGGTTCTATTGTGTGTTCTGAAGGAAGTTTGTGCCATTTTAAATTTTACAGTTTCTGAAAATACTACATCATTTCTGCCTTCCTTTCCCTTCTCTATCTGCTGCTTTCCCCCCCCCCCCTTATGATCTCAAGTGACAGAAGAAAATAAACCAAGAATAACAGCAAGCCATGTTTATTATGCACAGTGAGCATAGGTCCCTGGCAGGATACTTTGGCCAGATGTTGGTCTTTGCTGAGGTTGTTTCGCAGTTGGACAACCAGTTTAACCGTCCCCTTGGGAATTTCTTCTGTGTGGGTAAATCTCCAGATGGTGAAGGGCGAGCTCTGTAGTTCTTGTAAAAACCACTTTTTGGTGTCAAGAGCATAAGTAAAATAAACCAATTTGGGACATTCCTTCAAACCACACTTTCCTTGCCATTCGAACAAGTTCCTTGTTGTACAAGCATAATGGTGCAAATTAGAGTAGCTTTGGGTCTAATTCATGCCATGAATAGGTCAGGTCCTTGGTGACATGAAGCATTTGAGACTATTCAAACATGGAGTCAGAAAAATGCTTTTATAAAACTATCTTGTTCTTGGACCAGACACAAATTAGACTGGGAAAGACAGTGTTCTGAACTCTGAAGCTATCCTTGGAAGTTCATGTTTTGCTTATTGTATTAAGTTAGACAAAATATGGTGATGCCAGGTCAGAAAATAACATAAAACCAATGATCTGTGCCTTGCATTCTTTGTAAGTGGTTCTTTTTTTTGTGTGTGCGTGCATGTGTGCGTGTCTGTGTCTGTCTAAGAAGAAAGTCAAGTGTTGTCAAACGTACATTGGGGCAAAAAGTCTTCCTTTGCAAGTCTTCAAAAGCATCCTCTAACTGTTGACTATCTGAGGAATGTGGATGCTGATGGGAAAGTACTAAAATCACTTTAAATTTCATTGGGCTAAATGAAAGGATAACTAAAAAAATAGGACTAAACTACTTAGGTAGGATCCCATTTTAGCATTCTTTGTTAAAAAAAAATCTTTGATTGCCAAAAGATTTTGGTTTGATTCAAAAACCATTTGGTAAAAAGCTGTTGTGAAACACTGGAATAATTTACGTTGTAATTTCTATTACCTAGAGCTAGTCCATCCTAATTCACAGAGTTGGAGAGCTCGCTGTTGCCCACGACAATAGGGACAGAAAGGAAGCATTTTTTTCAGTTATTTAATCTTAATTTATTAGCTTCTGATTAATTTGTTTATTTAGCTATCAAAGAGCAGATTCAGATTTCCTGAATGACATGTTCATGTTCTTCTTAGCAAGTACAGCAACATATTTTGGGCCACAAGCTGCAAAATGGCTAGAGTAGCCCTGTTATACGTGAGGTCAGAATATAACAGTCCCTTCTAGCTTAGAAAACCCATGTAGCTACGAAACATTACATATTTCACTGCATCCAGCAATAACAACCTGGAATGTCTAACAGAGACAAATCCATTCAGGTGCAATAAATCTCATCAACATTCACAGTTTAGGCCAGAAGGGTCCATAAGATCACCCAGACTAAGCTTTGGTATTTCACAGACTGTTGCACTCAACCCTTTCTCACTCTGTGGTACTCAATAACTTCTGTTTGCCTAAACATTTTGCAAAAGTGCTTTTTCCTGCTTCAGCATCCTACTAGGTCTTTTCCACAGTCACTACTTCTCCATGTATAGACACCACTCTATAGATACAACCACATTCCATTTTCACACATTTCCTTGCAATGTTATTAAGACATCTTTTCTTTTGAACTTGGTTTATCACGATATTTAGGATACACTGTCTAGCTGCTTGATCCTATCATTTTGTGCTGTCCTATGTTGATTTTAACATATTTTAACAGCATTCATTTTATATTTATTTTCAGAAAATGGAATTGTTGAGTAGCCAATTTTGTTCCCCATGAAATTAATCTGAAACCACTTTTATTCAGTGCTTGTCATCTATGAAACCTATATTTTGAATATTTATTGTCCATTTTTTGTTCCATTGAATGCTTGCTTTATTGTTAGGGAATTTCCATAAAGTTCAGAGTTGGCTTTTTTTGCTCTGTATTAGAATATATGGTAGTAATTTTAACTGCCTTTAGATAGATTAGGTTACCTACACAGTCTATCAAATGAGTTTGTAATCTCATCACAGAATCACATAGTCAATCACTGATGTTAATTTTTAATAATCTTGGCATAACAAAGGCATTCTAGAAAAGGAAAATATTCTGGTGTCATATCAGTATATTTAAAAACAGAGATAAATTAAATGACAAGAAGGATAGACTGATTACTTTGAAGTTGACCTTTGGAAAAATACTAGAGAAGTTGTCATAAGACTAATTTAATAATGACTTAAAATTACAGGATGTAGAGCACTCCTCAGTGTACAAATTCTTTGAGGATGCAAATTATTCAAGCCTTATTAGATAAACAGAAATGTATGGAGACCTGACCCTACACTGGATGGTTTAAAGTTTTGCAGTTTCTATTACTAAAAGGTCTTATGCTATTTGTAGAATTTAGTTTGTTCCTAATTATTCCTAAAAATTAAGTTCATTGTCATTAATCCTACTAACCATGGGATTTTCTTTGATGTCTTTAGCTTCCCTTATCAATTTTCTACACTTTATAGTGTTTAATTTATATTGCTGTGTGTGTTAAGGTCTCTTTCTTTCCTGTTGTCACATGTTGCATTCTTATTTCTAATTAGTGAGTTTCCTTTGCCTTTGAACAAAGTTTTACTTTTGCTCAAAGTTGGGCTCATAGCTTCATAAACACCTCTTTAAAAAAATCCCAATGTTTATTGTCTTTTTCCTTTATTTTTTTTTTCATACCTATTAAATCTCATTGTAATTTCCCAGTTTTGAGAAACGAATTGTTTTGGAGGGTCAATTGTATTTATTATTAGTTTGTCCTGTCCTCTGTCTGGAGTTCAATCTAATAATAACAGTTGGTCCCTAGGCTACCACCAACTGCTAGCCCATAATTAATTCATCTTTATATTTTTTCTTGAATTTGAATAGAAGTTTACTGCTGGCTGCATATGTCTCCCAAATTGAAGTCCCCCATTAAAAAGATATTTTCTTCTCTTTTTTTTTTCCATTATGGATAGTTGCTCAGGGAGTAACTCAGACTGTTTGACTCACTGAGCTGTGACATCTCCTGCTTTCTCAACTACCTCAGCCAGACTTTATAAGGCAGCATATATACATATGCAGACATAATGCATTTGCATGACCAATACTTAGTTGAAATCCTGAATTTCTAAACTTTCTGTAATATCAAAACAACTGCTCTTAATGGAACAGAACCAAAGAAACTCACACTCTATATGCTGATATCTCCAAGACCATGGTCCCACCTCCTGTGTGGCCCCACGGTAACACCTCTGGTTCCTCCCCAGGACACTGTCCTCGCATATATCGATCCCAGATGTGTCTCAGTACCTGATCCTTGCTATTTTTTCAGCTTGTCTAGCTGCTCAATGAGTATTTGCTGAATTTGGCTTGATCTGGGCATATTTTAAGTGGCTGGCTTCACAGCCATGCGGAGACAAGCTTTCTCTCCTTTTTCTCTTCTTGCTACCTCTTTGTTAAAATACATTTAGGTTAGCAAAGGATTTTACGTGCTGGGGGTGGAGATGGGGACTAATGGGCAGATGAGACCTATGGGACTGTTGTGTGAACCTCATCTCCTTATGAATTTATGAGTAGGAATGTCTTCAGTAAGAAAGCCGCTGTAATGTCCTCATAATACCTTCTCTTGTTCATTTGCTCCTTCCTAAATGTAGGAGACTCATAGGTTATAACCAGAGACTTTCTTATGCTGTTCATGACAACTGTCATCCTAAATTGCAGTTCTATTGCAGTGCTGCAATTCGGTGGGCGACCTTACCTAGATTCCTTGTACAGATATTAAAAAAAAAAACCAAACTCGCTTTTTATATTGTCACACACTTTGTCTAAACTATTGAGTTTTTTAACAGTGGAATAAAGTTCCATATACCCCAAGTCAGTCTTTTTCACATCTTCTTCCTGCTGAATTTAGTCGTGGTTTAACTGCCTTTTGGCTGCTCCAGAAAGCCTCCTGGATAAAAACTAGCTCTACTCTTGAGATCAGCTACCACGTTCTTAAAAGTATATCTTATTTTATATAGGAATGTAATCGTGTAGGAATAGTGCTCAGCTTTCCATAAAAGCCAGATCTCAAACCCAACCTGTTGTTTACCTCCTGCACTTTCTGTCTTCAGCCTGAGGCATGAGGGATCCTAAGGCGAAATCTGGGCAGCTACTGGTGCGAATCGAGCCCAGCCTTTGGAAAAAAATGAGCTGGGGAAAGATTCTGGGTAACCTTGGGGAGATAAAGCTTTCCTGTGTGGAATATAGGTGAAATCCTACAACTTTGATGACATCGGGTAAGTTTTCCTATGGGTTTCTGGCACTGCTCTTGGACAAAAAGTGAAGTAACATGGAGAGAGTGAAAAGCTGTTGAAAATAAAAAGGCAAATGGGGCTCAGATTTCCAGTTCCTATCACAGCCGTGTGCACTGTTACATTAGGAAGAACTCTGGAATAATTTTAAGTTGGATCAAAGTCAGCGTTAACTGTCTGCTTCTTCGCAGATCTATAGTAGAAATCATTTTATCCTTTGCTTCCCTGTGGAAAAAAAACCTTCTTCGGAGGTTCAGCAATTATTTACATATGTTTTCTCTTTCAAACTCATCTCTTGACTAATCTAAGTTCACTGGAGGTGGCCTGAGCAGTGAATGAGCCTGTAAATCATGTATTTACCTCACACTGAGATCTAGTCATATGGTTTTGATAGCTGGTAGTTTGCATAACTGCAATGAGTCCCTTCTTTCCATCTATTTTCCTCCTGTGTTTACGATCACCAGATAGATCATGGATACAGGGACAAAATCTGGTGGAGCAGCTTGACTTGCATGTAGTTCAAAGCCTCTATTAATGCATTTTGAAGCAAGGATAAATAATAACGTGTATGTATGTTATTGTAAAAGGACCTTGGACATGCCACTGGGGTTCAGCCAGATTTTGGCCTTTGATCTTAGAGTTCTCAAGGTAAGCACGTATGGGAGGTCTCAAGATATAATTTAAGTAGATGGATGCTCAATGTGTCTTTGGGTGTAATATTTGTCCAAATCAGTCCCCAATAAATTTTCCAGTGCACCATTAATGGACTTGCTGATCTCTGTGACACTGGAAAAAAATTTTCTTTTGTATAGGAGACAAAACCCCAAAGCCCTGGGGCTGATATTTGTGCTGATATGGCAGACAGAGTGTGTTTTTATTAATTTAGGGTTTGTCTGTTTTGCTATTCTGTTTTATGGTTTAAATACTGGGTACTCATGAGACCTTTACTCAAATCTTCAATACCTCAGACTCATGAAGCAGTTTCCAGCAGATTGGAGAATTTCTCCAGTTCTTTTTTTTTTCTTCTTTTTTTCCCTCCTTTTCCTCTTGTCACAGTTTCTGTGTAGGTGGGGGACTGGAAACTAAACACTGTACACACAGCACAGTGGGGCTCTGATTTCATCCAGATCTGACCATGGCAATGATAAAAAAAATAAGTAATAATAATATTGGCCTACTTGACATCTCAGTTTTGACCTGCAGTGCCTATTTTGTGCAATCGAACTCCCCAGATGACATCTCTCTTTTATTTTGAAACAGCTCTGGAGTCGGGATCTGTGTTGGGAATGAACTACTCTGGGAATGAACTACGTCTTTCCAAACACCAGAAGCTGTCCTGAAACGTGGGGCTTCTGAACGGTTTAAATGTGTGGGTGTAACGCACAGCCAGCATTAAACATCAAAAAATGCCTCCAAATCCAGACTATCCTTATGCTCAGAAACCTTGCAAAACTAGAAAAAGCACAGCGGTGGTGGCAAAAGGGGAAAAGTAATCCACAGGGACAAGCCTGGGGAGTTCCCGATATCTTCCACCCTGCTTATTAAAGGTCTGCTCTAAATCCTCTTCACTGGTATTTGGATCTTTTACATGGAGGCAGAGACTGCAGGCAAATTGTAATTTATTACCTCATTGTACTCTCCTTGTCTTTTCTTAAGATTCATGGAGAAGTCTGAGGTGATTCTTACCTTCCCTGTTTTGACAGCCTGTGGCCCTGAATTCTGCACAAGAGGTTTTATTAATGATTATTCATTACAGATTTCTCCTTTAAATCCATTGAGAACAAATAACTGGAGCTCCTACATATGGTTTCCCTCTTCCCTGCTTCTTTTTTTCCCTTTCTTTTCTTTTCATAGACCTGTTCCCATCTCTAAGTCTCGTCCTTCCTGAATTTTGCTGGTTTAATTCAGTCATTTTAATATCATGGAGCGCTAAAGAGAACAGGAGCAGGAATCAGGTTTGTGCTGTTAGATTGATAAACAGATGCTAAGCCGATGTGACACAGATGCTACTGCTGAGCCAGGAAAAGCAGGTCAAGGTTATTAGGAGAAAGTGCAGCACTGTCTCATAGCTGTAAGCAAAAAGGCCCCGCATGGAGCCAGCTTGTTCTCTCTCCCTCTCTCTCTATCTTCCTCACTCTTGATTATCTGGTGGTGGTGGTGCATGTTTCAGGAACTTTTTTTTTTTTTAATTAATTGCTGTAAAAACAGGAATCAGCGAAGAATTGACATGTCTTTTTAATACTATAATTATTAATATTATTATTATTATTTTATTATATTTACAACATAACTTCACACAAACACATGATGTGAGTGGCTGGCTCCTCTGGTTTTCAAAGGCTCTGGATTTCCCTTGCAGAACACAATAACACTGGGCCAATAATTCTCTAATACCATCCTGAGAAATTTGGAGGTTGCGTGGCAGTATTCAGTGAAATCCTTGGGCTTCTGCTAGGAAGAATCTCGGGCTAAAAAGAAAACAATGCATTTGAACTATAAAAATAGATTTTGTTTGCAATAGGAATAATATTTCATGCAGATATGGCTTAAGAGAAATAATTTGCACCATGAAGGGAAAAAGTGGAATTACTCCAAGAACTGTAGGAATAGACTGTACACCTACTCTTCAGGTAAAATACTAAATATTGGGTTGGATGGGAAAATTCACTGTATGGTTCTGGACCATACTATGGTTGGATGATTAGATAGGTGAGAAACTGTCTAGACAAGGCTGAAAATGCGGTGCTGAATAGTTCATACTCTACCTGGAGATCTATCCCCAGGATCTTGATCTATGACCTGAAGAAGATACATCATATACCTTAGAGCAACCTTCCAGAGCTGAAAGGGGGCTACAGGAGAGATGGGGAGGCACATCAGGGGGTGGTGTGACATGATGAGGGGTAATGGTTTTAAGCTGAAAGAGGCAAGATTGAGGTGAGATGTGAGGAAGAAATGTTTTCCTGTGAGGGTGGTGAGGCAGTGGCCCAGGTTGCCCAGAGAAGCTGTGGATGCCCCATCCCTGGAGGGGTTCAAGGCCAGGCTGGATGAGGCTTTGGGCAACCTGGGCTAGTGGGAGGTGTCCCTGCCCATGGCAGGGGGTTGGAAATAGACGAACTTTAAAATCCCTTCCAACCCAAAACATTCTACGATATTGTCACAAATCTGTGGATGGCACCACACCAAGGAGAGCAGATGTGCTAGAGGGCAGGGCTGTTGCAAAGTGGGATCTAGAAAAGCCAGAGAAACAGGAATCTCACACCATCCAGAAGGGCAAATCTTAATTCTTCTAGACGATATGAATTAACTCTGCATCCACACAGGTTTGGTCTGATTAGCTGGGGAGCAGCTCTGCTGAGAAGGACCTGTTGGTCCTAGCAGGCCAGTCCATTTACAGGGACCCATGGATGGGAGGAGGAGAAACAGTGGCCATAAATTAGTCTGAATGCTGCCTTGGATACTGGGTGTCTCTCCTGGGCACATGGAGTTCCCACGTAGTATATAGGAATTAGTGTCAATTGTTGACTGATAAGAGGATTTTTTTTTTCTTTAAATCTTTGTTTTGTTTTATATTTTGGGTATATGTTGCAAATTTTATGTGGTATGTGTGTCCATAGGAAATAAAAGAAGATGTCAAATATAAGTATGATATCTGTCTGTCTACCCTGTATATATCCACATCCATGTTATTGAATTTAATGCAATGCATTATCAGTCCTATCAGAATAAAAATTCCTGGAATGATATGTGCCTTAGTGACCATTTTTCTGGAAACATTATGTGGTTACATTTGGCAAGAAAAGCAGTTACACAATAGAACGAGCAGGGATCATTATAGACATCTGTATCATTTCAGCAACAAATTTGTCCCAGACATTATTTATAAATTCAAAAGCTTTAACCTGGGAGAGTCCATTAGATAATTCAGTTTCTCATTCTGCATACTGCAGACCACTGCATTTCATCCACTATTCCCTGTGTCAAGACCAGTAATTTGTGTTTAGCTAAAGTAGTTCCCATTGAGAGACAATTGGACCTAATCTGAAGACATCAAAAAACTGGAGACTCCATCAGTCGTCCTGGTTGTTTATTTCAGTCCTCAAAAGTCGTGACTGCTTTTTGATTTCAATTTGTCTGTCTTTAACTTACGGTCAGTCTTGTGATGTCTCTCTCAGCTGTCTCACGTTTTGATTAATTTTCTCTGGACCTCAAAATATATAAAAGTGTGTGCATGCTATCTTTTTTCCTCTGAGGTCCTTTAAATTCTTGGTATTTTTTCCAGTTCTTGTACATCAAAAATTAATGTGATTCTTCGGTATGGATGTGGGTGCTAGAGAGCAGGACTGACATTGAGAAGGAATTAAGATGGAGGGATGAGCTGGGAAGAACTTCAACCCAACAAAGACAAACTCAAAAGTCTGCACCTGGGACAGAGATTTCATGAAATTTCGTGGGCTGAGTAGGTAACAGTTCTATCATAGATGGTGCTTGGTGGACAAGCTAAAGATGAGTAAGCAGTGCACCCCTGCCAATGATGGGGGCCAACCTCGTACCGGGTACATTAACAAAAATGCAGCAGGAGATTGAATGAAGTGATCATTCCCCTCTCCTTGGTTTACGGGAACCCTAAATTATGAAACTGGAGTGCGTTCAGTGTTGGTCTTTAAGGTAGTTGGAGTCTAAAGCACATTTTGTGCCAGGCTGACTGGACTCGGTCTTTTGGAAGAGAAGGGCAAGGAGCAATCTAATTGCTGCATTCAGCTACCTAATGGGATTTTGCCAAATTCTAATCCGAGATGCCCAAAGACATGACAAAAGACTAAAGTTACAATAAATGAAATTATAATTAGATATTTTTTAAAAAAAGAGAGAATGAATTATCAGACCCTGGAAGTCCAGAGAGGTTGTGGAATCTTCATCCTTAGAGATACTCCAAACCAAACTGGACAAAACCTTGAGCAACCTGGTATAATGTTGTAGCTCACCTTGCTTTGAGTAACAGGTTTAGCTATGATCTTCCAGAATACATTCCAAACTAAATTGTTCAATTATTTTATTGCTTTCAGTTTTTTAACTTTGTCTTTCAATATGGTTGTTTGAAAAAAAAGTAGAATAAAGCTTAAGACCTGACTGTGACTCTGCCTTCTCTAAATGGGGGTGCCACATCCTCTTTTTATGAGTTACATCTGGAAAAGCAAGTTAACATGGTTATCATATCTATGGCTACGTGGTTTTTTCAGAGTTTTTTCTTTAATAGTAGAATTTGCTGGAAATTGGAAAAAATAATAAAGCTAATCATTTAGACTATTAGTCAAAATCAGGACAAAAATCAAATTATTTCAGCTGAGAAACATTGTTGTAGTATCTCATATGATGCTTTTGTGGTCTGTATAACCTGTGGCACACAGGATCTTCTCTCAAAATAAGGGGCAGTGGGTACATCCTGGGGTTTTACATCTTAAAGCACCTTGAGAGATTCAGTGTGACTGGGGATTCCAAACCATGCTGGAGTGGGATATAAAAAACTGAAGTTGCAACCCCCAACATGGCCCCACAGGCATTATCTGAGTTAAAATATTGTGGGAGGTTTTTTTGTGCTACAACATTTCTTTTTTTCTGAAAAGACCCCCAATCTTTTGCACATTTTCATTTCTTTGAATCAGGATTTTCTGTCAGCCCATCTTTTAAGAGTTTGTTAGAGTTGAGTTTATTACACCGAGTCCATTTTGGGACAAGAGTCTCTCACATAGAGACTTGTTGCTCATTAGTACTTTGAGCACAGTAAATGTTTACCACCAAGACCTAACTCTGTTCCTGACAGTCATGACCATCATCAGGCTAAGATCAGTAGGATTTGCAGGGACCTGTTGGTTCAGAGACATACATCTGCAGTAAAAGTCATAAAATTCCCAGTTCTTATGTTAGCCAACAGGTTTTACAATCTGAAAGTGGCAAGATTTGAATTTTAGAAGTGGGAACAAATGAAGAATTATTGGAAAAACAGAGCACAAAAGCATAAAAGACACAAACTTCCACAGCTTCTCCTGTCCATCGCCTACTACAGATTCCCAGTAGTTTTCTTTTGAAAAGTGAGGCTTGCAGTTTTTCCAACCTGCTTTTCCAAGTCTCCTCTATTATAATGTTGCTGCTTTAATGGGATAGTTAACTGTTTTGAGTTAATTGTTAATCAAGCCCAGAATATTTTCTTCTAAACAGAGTCCTTTGATGAAGGTGGAAGAAAAAGAGACAAAGAGAACGAAAGAGAAAAATCAAGAAAGGGGAAAAGAAAGATGAATTAAAGAAAGAAAGAAGAAAAAGAAGAGAATCAACTTGTTAATTGCCTTTATTGTGAAGAAAAAAATCTAAAAAATATTTCAATTTTGCTGACAGGAATAAGCTCAAAATATAAGCTCAAAAAGAACCCTGTAGGAACAAAATACGACTTTTCCAGCCGTTTCTGTCTTTCACCTCTTAAAAGAGAAGTGTATCATGGATCCACAACATAAATCTGCCCCCTCCATGTGGATTTGAGGCTTTAACTCTTGCACCAGCATGTTTCCAAGGACACTCACTGGTTTCTCACCTGAGCCATTTAACCAACAAATTATCAAACCAGTTAGATGAAAACACAGTAATAGTTAATCAGCTTTTACAAGCTCACACATCGAACCCCAACTGTAAAAACACTTCATTAGTAGCTTCTCGTTTGTGTGGCTTTTCTCCACATCTCCTGTGTTCCACTTCCAATATTTCTACGAGATACAAGCCAGTCAATAAATGCTTGAACTCCTCCGTCTCTTTACTGAGGGACCCCTCTAGAGCCTATTAACACCCGTTTTATGGAAAACAGAGCAGGTAGCTACCTCCACCATGTGTTGGCACTCTCTAAAAGGCTGTTAATGCTTTGTGTTTCAGGGCATAACAAACTAAGGCATTCCCAGGGGGGAAAAAAAAAGGCCAATGGGTAAAAAGTAAATATGATGAGATAACTGTCCCACAGAATAGGACCGAAGAGGAAACTGGACCCATTTTGCTGGTACATCCAGATAAATAAATGCTTTCTAGCATTGTGTTTTTGTTGGTGTAGCTTATATCATCCACACAAAGAGAGGAATTGTACCAAAAAAAAAAAAGTCTTTCCTGCCTCTGTAAGTATGTCTGTACTAGAACTTTTACCAGATTTCTTAGTCATAAGGAAGCATGTGATTAGTTTAATTCTAAGGGGATATGTCCTGCCCATCAATATGCTTGCTTCCTCTTCTTCCTCCCTCAAAAAATTTTCAAACACATTGGCCGATTTTAACCACATTTGACCGAGAGGATAGGTATCTCAAAGACATGATGTTCTGACAAGTTTTGTGGAAGCTGGCAACTGGGGAAAGGAAAGATAACCACCAGTGCCCTCACCATGAGAAAGAGTGTTTGAATCACTTTTTTGCTTATTGCAAGAAAGCAGCCTGCTGGCCGATCAGTGCATGCAACAGCTTGCCCAAACACATAGAAGCAGTATAAAGTACGAGATCATGTACAAAAGGGTGAGCGAAAGAGAAAAACAAAGTGAAGGCAGACAAACACAAAATCAAGATTAATTTTTGAGTCTAGAAGATGTTTTATTTGTAAATACCTTTTATTCTGACAGCAAAATATTTCAATATAAAGACTGGGATGGAGTTTTCACATTTAAAGTGCCTTGCAAGGAACGATTTGAGCTACTGGAGTTATATAAGATCAGGTCTGCAGCTTGGAGAAAGAAAATATAAGCTTCCCAGGGGGAAATGCATGTGTCCTAAGTTAATGTCTGTAAGCTATCTGCTTAAACCTGAATCTGCCACCCTATGGCTTCATTTATAGTCAGTGAAGAGCAACTAGCTCCTCTTAAGGTGATTCATGTATCTTAAGATAAATAGAATGAATCTGCCTCAGAAGGCTTCCCTCCATTGACTCTGACGGCAGCCTAGGGTAACTAGTTTATATTAGGTGTCTAGCTTCTACCTGTCTAAAGTTAAGAGATGCAAATCTTACCCTTGATGACACAAATGGGTTTTGGATCGCTCCTTAACTCAACTTGTGGTGCAGTGAAATGGAGTTCAAACACACTGGGAGAAAATGGTTCCAATTTAGTCCATAGGAGAAAAGAAGTGTTAATTTCTTTCCTCTGAACGACAAGTTGTGCAATGCTTTACTTATTGGAGGAAACAGAAACTTGTCAAGAGCTTGACTGGCACCAGAATTGCACTTCTGTCCAACTGCTGTAATGAATGTTCATTACAAAGTATGTGTCCTAGACCATTCACAGCAAGCAGTCCAAAATAAAAGAGTTTTCATTCTTCCAATTCTTTGGAAGTTGTTTAGAAGACCAACCCAATGTGAACTGGTAAATGAAATAATTCCCTCTTGATAGGTTGTTATGTAATATTAAACAAGGAGAAATTAGGAGTCTAACCCAAGCTATTTCCTTAGGTGTGCTTTATATCAGGAGAAAGAGATGGGCATCATCTGGCTATCACAGACAATTCTTTTAGGATGGGGAAAATTATTTTCTGGAGGTACTAATCTGAATCTATTGGCCTAGGCATTGATTTTGACAGCAAAGATAAAAAGGAATTAAATCCACCTTGAAAATCAACTTCTATAATCTCTTCTTCTACTATCAAAGGTATTTTTCAAATCCGAAGGTATTTTTCTAACAACAGTCCCACTGATTCCAATAACCACCTCTGAAATGATTCAGTTCAAGCTCAAGAACTGACCTGACCTGTCACTGTTCAGGACGTTTAAATCTTAGCATACTCCCTGGACAGGTTTTCAGCCAAGTCTAGAGAAGAGAAGTCTCAGGGGGGCTCTGAAGGGAAGGTGTGAAGAACTCAGAGCCAGGCTATTTTCAGTGGTGCCCAAGGACAAGATCAAACACAATGGGCACACACTGAAAGACAGGACACTCCCTCTGTGAATATGCAGAAACACTTTTTTATTGTGAGGGTGCCCAAGCACTGGAACAGGTTGTCCATAGAAATGACGGATGCCCCATCATTGAAAGTGTTCAAAGTCAGGTTGGACAGGGTAAGCTCTGTGATTCTAGGAAACAGACCTTCAATCTATCAGAGACAATTTTTTTAGTAAAGAGTTTATACTAAATGTAACCAGACAACCTGGTCTGTGAAAGGCAGAATCTGACCCAGGTCATCAAAACCAAAATGGGTGACCATTAATTATATAAATTTTCTGCAAAATACATCTAAGTGGCTTTCTCCTGTCTCCTGCAAGCCAATTCCAGTCCAGTGCAGCTTCCTGGTTGGTTATGGTGCTGGTTGCTCACACTCTTTTCTTCTTTGGTGAAGTCGCCTTAGAAGATGGATAAACTACTCTTATGGCAGGCAAGCTGGAGATAGATGGCTTAGAATTTGTAAATGGCTTCTCTGAAATGGATGTGCACAGACAAGAGCCATCCAGGCATAGCAAGGGGGGTTTCTCTGAAGACAAGGCACAAGATAGATAAGTGTTTGTCTTAATAATTAAGTCAAAAAGACTTAAAAATTTGTATTATGGACTATGTAAAACAAATTTGTTAATTCATTTGTTTGCTTTGTTTACATTTTTCTGTTTTTAATAGACATTGATTTGATTAAAGTTACAGTCATAAGGACATTCTGAAGAAACATCTCTAAAGAGAAGCAAACAGAAAAAAAAGGGGTAAAATATTTGTCACTTCCTCTCATTTTTTTATTGTGTGATAACTCTGAAAAGTTCTACTGAGCTGTTCAGGGGTTTTCACTTTTTGGCAAATGTAGGGATGATCTAAGATGCCACCACTCTGGCTCTCCATCCTACTCCCCCTTTAGTAGAGCTGGTAGAACATGTGTCTGGCTGTCTCAGCTGCTTCAGTTTGCAGTCTGGTGTATTAATTGCTAACAAGGAAAGGTTTCAAAGGTACCTGACTGGACTTCAATGGATAAGTATGATCATAAATTCTGTTCTGCTGATTCTGACAGTAGGACTAGTAACCTCTGGTAAGGAGATGGTAATAAAAAGCTGGGAGATGGCAAGAACTCATTACAGCTGTTGGCTCAATTAACACGACTAGAGCCCTCAACATGTGAATGTAAATCCCTGTGTGGACTGGAATGGCTATAATTCAATTTGACTTAATTTATTTTGAAAGTTAATTTAGCTAAATTGAATTAAGCCTCTTTAATTTTGAACAAGGGTGTCCACATAAGAGTTTAAAGTAGTTCAATTTATCTACTTAAAAAAGCTAGTTCAGATTAATTTTGATGAGTATTGTTATGTGGATAGGCCTGTAGGTTCAGTTAAGTAACATCAATTAAGGTGTTTGCTTTCAAGAAACATTTCTCCTGAGCAAAGGTGGGTCAACACAGCTTGGATAAGTTTCAAGATGGACCAGAAATGGAGAGGTAATGCTGTGAGGAGTAAAAATTTTTTTCTGAGATGAGTTGACACCATGTTACTTTGCACTGGAGTAGCTGGGGGGGAGCAGAAAGAAGGAAAAGCTACTTCAGTGCAAAAGTCATCATTACCAGTTCTTCCATAAGAGATAATAAGGGCTCAGGGAAGAAAAACCTGAAACACATCTCAGAAATACTCTGCTTTCCAGGAATTTTTAGTGGCAATACATGGGATCTGTGAACCTGACTCAGGAATTTAAAAACACCCCTGGCTACAGCATAGTTCCCGAAATGAGGGTACAAATGAGCATATCCTATAATCCCCCCCTTCGTTAGCCTCCAGCTCTAATAGGTAGAGATGCATATCCCTGGACTGTTATATTATGAATGTTGACTTTACACCAGCAGCTCAGAACTACGGCTGTGAATTAGCGAGAAAAAATTCTGCTCTTCTCCATCACTTGTCCTCCTTCTTCAGTATGTTTCTCAGCAGCATGAAGCTGCAACCACATGTCCCTGCAGGGAGAGAAAGGCACACATAGAAGATATTTTTCATTGAGTACTTTAAAGATCCCTTTGGGCTTCACAGGTGGAGTTTTTTTTACATTTCCTCCCCTCCGGGTGTGTGAATACTGGGCCAAACTCAGAAGTGTGACGTGGGAAGCTGAGACAGCAGATAGGTCAGCCAATGAATGGAAAAAGGCTTAAAGGATTGCAGCTCAGTGGAATTTAATGTTAACCTCAGGTCTGGAGTCAATGCCACCAGTCTGAGAGAGTGTAGCACCTTTTCCCAGCTAGCTCAGCATGCAAGCTTCAAGAGACTGCCTTTCACCTACTTAACACTTTCACTAAAAATTAATTTAACCACTGTGTGCATCATTCCAATCTCTTGCCCTTTTTTTCTACATCTCTGTATGTGTAGTCTGCTTACAGACGTATGCACATTCACATGCACATTTTCTTTAAGCAAAATTACATTTCTTCATCTTTTTCCTCTTTTACAGTCAAACCCTGGTGATCCCGTGCATGCAAATAAGCTGCATTTCTGGTTTAGCTGTAATCATTGCTGTAGAGCTGAGGTCTGTTTGATGTTCTTTAAGTGGTGGAATTGAAAGAACATTTCACCGCTAACTGGAAGAGCTACTAGTTTATTAAATCCTTGATTTGAAATCTTGCTGTCAAAGAAAACACAGTCAGCTGACGCTGTGAAAGGATTGTATTGTCAATTCTTGCTGAGCCTTGAAACTGGCATGAAGCATAAAGTAAAGTGACATTAAATGAACTGACAATCTGAGGTTTCGCGTGTAAACCTCCAGGAAATAATAACTTGGCTTTTCAATGTAAAGAAGATAGCTTATGGTTAAAAATAAAATAAAAGAAAAAAAATTGTTATAAAGCAAAACCCAGAATAGCTTTTTTTAGAGGATCTTTCTCTTCCCCTTCCCCCTCTTTTCAATTTAATGTTAGCAAAACAGAGGTGACAGAAAAGATTTATGAGAAACATTTTTAAAGGTGGGTTCACCATGTGTGTAGAGCAGACAGTGTCTGAAGGGCCTGTAGCATTTGCACTTTATAGAAAATGACAAAAAGTGACTCTTGCTAACAACCAGCATGGCAGAGGTTGACATTGGTTACACCAAGGGAAATATGTAAGAGTGGAAGGTGATAGGCAGCTGCTGGGTTTTGAGGTCCAGCTCTGAAAAGTTCAGAGGTAAATTAACAACTTGAATGATTTTATTGTGGGTTAAATTTAATGAGTTTGAGCTGGAACAGGTCGTTCTGTGAGTTACACACATGCTGGGGAGCAAGATGAGAAAACGTGGTCACTGAACAGAAGCAAACGTAAATCTTCCTGTTGAACAAGCTGCATGGTCATCACAGGGATCAAGAGCATGGATTTCCCTTTTTGCAGGGACCAAACAGAGGAACTGTGGGTCTGAATGAGTCTGAAGAGATCAGCAAGCCCCAGTGGCTTAAATAGGGATGAGAGGAATTAAACATGTTTGTTTTGGACTTAGCTCTGTTAACTGATCTGGCTGCAGACCTTGTTCAAATAAAACAGTCCTGAGAAGACCATGAACCTGGAATACCATGAAGTTAGTGGGTTCATCTGAAAAACATGACTTCAGAGTCTGCAACTGACTACCCAGAAATATGCATTGGTTGTAGTAAACATATTTATCAAAACTGACAAACCTTGGTGCATGGGCTTATATCTGAACTCTGTTATTTCACTTGAAGCATTAGGAAGAAATGTTTTCCTGTGAGGGTGGTGAGACGTTGGCACAGGTTGCCCGGAGAAGCTGTGGATGCCCCATCCCTGGAGGGGTTCAAGGCCAGGCTGGATGAGGCTTTGAGCAACTTGGGATAGTGGGAGGTTTCCTGCCCATGGCAGGGGGTTGGAAATAGATGAACTTTAAAATTACTTCCAACCCAAACCATTCTGTGATTCTATTATTCTAAATACAGGTAGTTCTTCTTTTCAGGAGATTTGGTAACATCCTCAGTCAGCTCCAGCTTGGGACTCCATCTCTAATCCTGCATATTGGGCAAACACGGCAAGGTTTTGGTGGCAGGACTGGACGAGGGATGCTCTGCTGGGGTGGCTTCTGTGAAGAGATACCAGGATTTGCCCCCATGTGGGACAGAGCCAGTTCCAGTTGGCTCCAAGATGGACCCACGGCTCCCCAAACGTGAGCCGATCAGTGTCGTTGGTAACATCTCAGTGATAACATATTCAAGGATAAAAAAATGCTGTGCAACAACTGTGAGACAAGAGTGAGAAAATGTGAAAGAAATGTCCCTGCAGACACTAAGGTCAGTGAAGATGGAGAGGGAGGAGATGGTCCAGGCACCAGAGCAGAGATATCCACATCGCAGCCCGTGGTGAAGACTGTGCTGATGTGGGTTGTCCCCCTGAAGACCATGGAGGATCGTGATGGAGCAGATACTCATGATGCAGCCATGGAGGACCATGATGGAACAGATATCCATGCTGCAGCCCATGGAGGACCCCATGCTGGAGGAGGTGGATGTGTCCTGGAATAAGCTGCAGCCCATGAAAAGCCCACGTTGGAACTGTGGCCTGTGGAGAGGAGCCCATGCAGGAGCAAGTTTTCTGGCAGGACCTGTAGCTTGTGGGGGACCCGCGCTGGAACATTCTTCTTTCTGAAGGACTGCACCCAGTGGAAAAAGACCCATTCTGGAGCAGTTCTTCACAAACTGCGACCTGGGGGAAGGATAAGGTTGTGATGAACGTATCCCATGGGAGGGGCCAATGCTGAACCAGGTGTAGAATGTGAGAAAGAAGGAGTGACAGAGACAAAAGATCATGAACTGACCCCAACCTCCATTCCCCATCCTATTGCCCTGCTTGTGGAGAGAAGCTAGAGAAATCAGGAGTGAAATTAAGCCTGGGAAGAAGGGAGGGGTGGGGAGAAAGTGTTTTTTGTTTTCTTAGTTCTACTGGGTAATTAATTGGCAATAAATTAAATTAATCTTTCCCAAGTGAAGGCTGTTCTGCCCATGAGGGTGATCAACAAGTGTTCTTCCTGTCCTCATCTTGACCCACAAGCTTTTCTTTTGTATTTTCTCCCTCTGTTGTGTTGATGGAGGGGGAGAGATAGAGTGGCTTTGTGGGCACTTGGAAGTGATCCGAGGTCAACCCACCACATCCTGGCTCTGCTACTTATTTACTGAGTATCCTTGGGCATCTCATGTTTCCTTATCTCCCCTTTTCCTGGGATTGACTGAGTTCTACTTTTGTAAAGTGGCTATTTCAATAAAGAGATTTCAGATGAAATGCCAAAAAATATTCCATAGGAGCTAGATGCCATTGTTCTGAAAGACAAGTAAGTTTTACTCTTTTTTTGCAACAGCTTTTCCTAAGTACGAATTCAAGTCCTTTTCAGTTTAAGGTCAGATTGTCAGGAAATATAAAAAAGGTGTCAGTTACCTCCTCCAGAAAACACATCTCCTGCCTACTAGCATTTTTAGTGTGTGATGAAGGTCCTTTCACTCTTGAAAATGTCCTTCAAGATTGTCAAGTTCTTTTAGAACAAAGAAACATATGCCTGAAACAGGCTGTGGTGGTGTGTGTCTCCGAGGCAGCAGGACAGGCTGTGCTTAGGCATTCAGAACATTCACACCGGTTTCACATTTGTAAAATTCATTTTTCATGGATTTTTTGTCAAGATCCAACTCATTCTCTACAATAGTCAAGGATAAAAGAATGATTCCCTGCCTGTCTGAGAGCTGTATTTATGTAACCAGCAGAAAGAAAATATCAATGGCTTCATGGTGAACTGAAGAAAATTCTCTTCTTGTACTGTGTTCCGCAGAATAAGACCTGGAAATTAGTTCACAATGAATCGTACTGGCCAAAGTGTACATATAACAGCAAAGAGGACATAGACTTGTGCATTTACCACTATGATTCTCCTAGCACTGATGATTCAGCCAGCAGGTACTTCACTGCATGAACCTTGCACAAATGCACAGACCAATCTTCATCTATTTTTAGAAGTCCAGAAACCTGACCTAATCAGCCAAACCTCACAAAACAGTTATTGAAGAAAGTTATCTCTAGACATTGACTCAATGACACATCCAAAAATTTTGTCTGAGGGTGAAATGTGTAATTTTCTGGAGGTGTCTGTCTCTCTCCACTGGCTGTGAAGGGAGCAGAGGGTGAAAAGTTTTTATTCTGTCACTGAAGTTTAAACATGAATATGAATATAGAGTGGCTATCTATAAATCCACCAAGTGCATAAATGGTAAGCATGGGATTTAATCTGCAATTAAGATATGTAAATTAGTAGTTGGATTCAGTTGACCAATCACAGGTACCAAGTGACTTCTAAAATGCAGATCTTTCTTCAATGGCAGCTGGAAACCACCCAAGATTTACTAGGATGTTTTAAATTGCAGTAAAGAAGTGTCTAGTGTACGGGCAACTGAGCATCCGGTTGTCTACATCCAGAACTGTAGATGTGCACTGGGGGTTTAAGGTCCCGGTACAGTCAATGGAGATTTACTACTGCAAGTTTTAATTATCAAAGCATCCAGCATGAAGTTAGGTGCTGAAAAGCTTCAGCTGCTTGTGTCTTTCATAGGATACTATGCAAAGAGTGTGTGCCTTTCATAGGATAGTATCATATCTACCAGACATCCCAGATTCCTCAAAGCATCTCAGGTGGCACTTGGCAGCAAAGTTTGGGCAGCTAAATCTTCCCATTCATAAAGTCAGTTCTTCATTCAGTTACCCACACATGAAGAGGTGCAGTAACTTAGAGTAACCTAAACTGCCCCCAGCTCAGTCCAGTATGGGTCTCTCATAAGCCCTTCTGCCCTCCCACTGTAAATATTTCAGATACCAGTACACATCTCAGATGACATTGGATGACTGAAGGTTGGGCAAGTGAATCAAGCCCCAAATATCACATGTAATGGTGAGGTGAACAGTGTGCTGTAGTGACAGGGCTCAAGAACAAATGAGTATCAGCTGCCCCCAATGTAGACTGATAAAGAGCAGAAGCTTCTTAACCATTTGGGAAAAAACAGATTTTGGAACTCCTAGGAGGAAAACTACAAGAAAAAAATCTCACTGTTTCTATGATGGAACTTGACAAGTTGTTGAAAGGGACATGACACGGATCTGCTAAACTTGACCCTTCCTTCTATTTCTGTGCTCCTACAAAGTGCTGGAGGCAGGTGGATGAATCAGAGATTTGGGATTTCCTGCACTGTGAGGGGTGTCTTCTGTTTCTTATGCAGCATAAAGTTCTTTCAGGATCAGCATCTCTTGGGACCGAGAATCAGGGGTTTGATTTGGCTTTGGGACACCCCACAGAGAGTCACCCAGGTGAGGAGGTGACTTGTGAAGGGTCTTGCAAATGGCCTGTGGGTAAGACATAAACTGCGTGGTAATCTGTATTCCAGCCAGTGTATAATTCTTGTTTGAATGAGTTATGTCTATGTTTAACCAGGTTTGGGTTACACTATCAAGGACACCCAACTTAGTCTTCATTTGAACTTCCCATTTATCACTCAGGTCAAAGACCGCACATAATTGCTTGACCATGTCACTTAGAGCATTCAAGCCAAAAAATCCAATGTGATCTTGAGTTCCCTGTATAACTGGATTTTGACTTGTAGATTGTTTTGTCTGTATGTCTCAGAAGTGCTCATGTGAAACTTTTTCTCAGAACAGGCTGAGCTGGTAATTTAGTGGGAATATATACCGTTTTTTTCCCCCGAACTTTCTATATTTGGATCTTACCTTAGATGGTCATTATTTTTCATTATATCTTGCTCATTTCATTCCTTAGAACAATTTTATATCTGAACTATAAGTACCTGACCTCTCAACCATCTTAAATACACTTTTATTTTGCATTAGCTCTAGATATAGATTAAGCTACACGAAAAAGAAAAGAAGTGATTTCTGGCAAGATAAGAGGAATTAGGCCAATTTATGCTAGATGAGAACCTTCTATCTCTCCTTAATTGCTCTTTTCTCCCTAGTTATATATAGAAGCTTTCCATAAAGACACTTATTAGTTTGAATTTAAAAATAAAAAGGAAAGGAAAAAAAAAGAAAAATCTGACTGTAGTTAGCTGTGCCTGAACTACTGTCTTATTTGAATCTTGAAGTTACAGATAAAAGAAAACAGGGTGTGTTTCTAAGTCAGCTTGTAGGGAGGAAAGCTGTATTTAACATATTGTTCTTATTTAATTCAGCTGACTTTCCCCCTCTGACTTCAAAATGAGTTGGCTTGATGGATGGAGAAGGGGAATAATATATTGCTTACCTACTGTTCTGAAACAGAAGCACTGATAAACTTGGCAGTCGTTCTGAAAGGAATTGTGATTAATACTTCAGGCTAGAGGATAAAGCAATGGATAATTTCACAGAAATTCAACAGCTGAAGGAAAATTGTAGTTAGCCAGAGATAAATACACTCTCATTAGTATTTCTCTATGTGTGACATAATGTGGTCCAGTGAATTGATAAATAAAGGCATACATATGCATAGAAAAGCAAGCATTATTTATGAAGCTAATTTAGATACATTTTACCTTTCTCTGGCGTTCAGAAAGTTGGCTTCTTAATGTTGCACTTTTTCCACAAATCCAGTGATAGCTACCAATAATTTTTCTGCGATAACAGAAGAGCTTTTGCTTTGATTTCCGTGGTTTAATTTGTAGTATGTATTTAAATCTGTTCTCTTCCCTGTACTTCAGGTACATTTCTCAGTTTACTGCATTTCTGGTTTCTAAATGGACAGTTGTTTTTCAAAAGTCATACTACCGGTGTGAATGGTCGTGTCTAGACAGTCTATCCAATGTTCGTATTTAAGGTTTCATTTTAATATATCCACCCAATGGAATACAGAGTCAAAGCAACAAAAAAGAGTCAAAGAGGTGATCTTCAGGGTTAAACAAACTCATTTATCACATATAATCACAAAATTATTTTGGTCAGAAGCAGTCTCTGCAGGTCTTCTATCTCAACCTGCTCAAAGCAGGTTGCTCTCATCATCTGGAAAATAAATGTACCTTTGTACATAGGCTAAATGAATATGATTTCACCATAACAGGGCATTCAATAGACAAAAATTAGTGATCCAAACACCTAACTTAAATACACGCCTGGAGTACTGCAAAAGAATTGTGAGTCTAGCCTCAATTGACCACCTTAGTCATCTCTGTTGTCAGTATGGAAAGGCAGTCACCAGCAGTGCAGCGTTTATCTCAAGTGAAACATCTAAAATACCATCAGAACTGGAAACATCTGGTAAAGGAAGGTCACAAGCAAGACTCCTGACAGCTTTGTGTCTCAAAAGAAGAATAACTCTGCAAAAATAGTTTTCAGCTGGACTCTGATACTCCTGAGAAACACAGAGGTCTACCTGCATGGAACATCCCTGCGATTTTTGGAAATGAGTTTTTTAGCAGAGACATACTAAAGAAATATCCTACTGAGCAATGTGCAAATAAGGCTTTAGCTGTGTTTTCTCCAACAGAAATTTGTGCTTTGCATATGGTCTTTCATTTCTTCAGAAAACAGATGGAGAATGATATGATGTTAAAAAAAATGTGTTTATGCCCTAACATAACCTCTACAGATACTAAGTATCTGTCTTTACAAGTACATATCTTAAATCTTACTTAAGGCAAATTTTAAGATCTTTATTTAAAGGTGAATGACAAAAAGAAGGTAGCTTGCATGAACCATGTTTGCTATTAACTGTTACACTCATTTATTAGTATATTTATAGTATAGCATCATTGTGTTGATTTATAATTTATTTATAAATATATATATTAATCATAGAATCATAGGATGGTTTGGGTTGGAAAGGACCTTAACGCCCGTCCAGTTCCAGCCCCCTGCCATGGGCAGGGACACCTCCCACCAGCCCAGGTTGCTCAAAGCCTCATCCAGCCTGGCCTTGAACCCCTCCAGGGATGGGGCATCCACAGCTTCTCTGGGCAACCTTGCACTTGGCCTTGTTGGACTTCACGAGGTTTGCATGATCCCACCTCTCACACCTGTCAGGGTCCCTCTGGATGAGACCATGGACAGAAGTTCCAAGAGAAGGTGGAAAAGCCAGATGACTGTACAAATATTATCACATGATATCTCTCTGCTTCCTTTAGTAAGCCCGCCGTCTTTGAAGACAAATGTATTGTCATACATTCTCATACTAAGAAGCAACAGTGCAGACTTGATTCCATCTCTATATTTTTAAAACTGTTGTTTTGTTGATATTTTTGGTTTACTCAAGAAGGGTAATGAAATCTGAAGGTTATAGACAGGTACTTGCATGAAAATCAGATGGTCTTATAGTTCACTTTGAAATATGCAAACAACATCTTGCCCAATATCAAAGGCTATGGAAAAGGCAGCACATTTTTCTAGTATCTCTTTAGGGAAACTTTGCCCTACACTTCTATTAGGTGCTATCATTCAGAGGCATAATTTCAGCTAACATTGTTATGCTGATTATAGTCAGGTTTATGTT
>WKFP01014389.1:198857-210957 GCA_011057875.1 Pterocles orientalis
CCTCCCGATAAGAATTTAAGGACTGGGAGGGGGGTGTGGCCTCGGTTGCCCCGGCACCTTCCCTGCCACGTCAGCCTCTCGCGAGAGAGCTGTCGGCGGGATTCGGGCTTCTCCGCTGTCTCGGAGTTTTCCTGGCGGGGGAATCTCCTGAAAACCCCCCTGTGCCTCGCGATCGGTTGGTCTGTCGGAGCTGCGTCGGCTCCGAAGCAGCTGATCTCGCGACTTCCCATACTAAGAAGCAACAGTGCAGACTTGATTCCATCTGTATATTTTTAAAACTGTTGTTTTGTTGATATTTTTGGTTTACTCAAGAAGGGTAATGAAATCTGAAGGTTATAGACAGGTACTTGCATGAAAATCAGATGGTCTTATAGTTCACTTTGAAATATGCAAACAACATCTTGCCCAATATCAAAGGCTATAGAAAAGGCAGCACATTTTTCTAGTATCTCTTTAGGGAAACTTTGCCCTACACTTCTATTAGGTGCTATCATTCAGAGGCATAATTTCAGCTAACATTGTTATGCTGATTATAGTCAGGTTTATGTTTCGATCTCAGCTGACCCTGGGGAATTAATTTCTGATTCAATTAAATGACTAGGTGACATTCAATCTGAATTTTTTCCTGAAGTTAAACTCTGAGAAAGCACAGTTCGTTTCAGATTGCTACCATCTACCTCCTGAACAACATTGCAATACCTTGATGAGAACTTCATAAAGCTGGATGTCTATGTTTCTAACCTTGAGATTGTCATTGCCCTGAACTGTTCTTTGGGAGCTTACGGGGTGACAACCCCAAAACTGCGTTCTATCGTCCTCTTATTTACTAGATGTGTGACAAGTTATTTCCCAAGGAGGATGAGTCTTGTGTGTTTATCTTGATTGTGCCTGGCCTGTTTATAATTAATGAGTTCAAAGATAAACCAGTCAGCCTCTTTGCAAAAGTTATTACAGAAAAGTCCAGCAAATACGACTGTATGATTCTAAGACCTCCATTCAATGTGGTTTTTTTCTTCTTGCTTATAGCACAGGCATCACTTCTCACCAGTATTCAGAATCTCCAGAAAAGAATCAAAACTGTAAAATCAAACTTCTGTGCCAACACAGCCTCACTGGAAGAGTTACAGCTACAACAGACAACCTCCTAAAGTGAAGACTTAATTTTCAGAGATGTTTAATCACAATTTCTTCTTCAGAAGTCTATGGAAGTTGAAAATCAGATATTCAGCATCAGCAGAGCATGGAGGATCCTTAATTATCATTAATGAAACTAAGCTTATGACAGCAATTTGTGAAAATCCTGTCTGTATTGCTTAGGAACGTTAAGATTCCCCAGGCACCCAAGATTTTTGTGAAAAATGTCTGAGACCTAATGTTTTGCCACTGTCTCTGTGGGTCTTATGGCTTATTTCCTAACACTTATGACACAGCGTGGGACTTGCTCTCCAGCCTAAGGGTAAAAAGCCAGCCAACTCTAAGGACTTCTATTAGTCCTTCTAAGTCTGCCTTGGTTACTTTATTTTGGATTGATGTAGTGGCTGGTGCATCGCGAAATATATGAGGGTGTCTCAAGAAATTAAAGACATGTTTCTTGTCCTTCACCTGTAAGGTTTTGAGCATCCATCCTTGGAGCATGTGTGACACAACTTACTGGGCTGAGAGCAGGAGGACAATCTCCTCTTGTTCTAGGAATATGAAAGTATATAAAAAGTGTAAAAGGGAGTGCAGAAGAAGGGAGTATGAGTCTTCTGAAGGATAGTTAGGCCTAATGATATATGGACACATTTTGTATCCTTCCTGTAGTATGTGGCAGCTGGAGAGTAGGTAGGACACTGGGGGCATCTGAAATGACACTCTGTGCCCATGCGTAGGCGACTGAATCAAACCCTGAGCGTCTACACTAAAATGCTTTACATCTCCATTTGTCATCCTCATCCCCCTGTATATCAATAGAGAGAAAAAATACATCTCCAGGTGCCAGTTAGACTAAGTAGAACTGTAGGTTAGGTCAGATGAATCCAACACAAAATGTTCCAGGAGGAAGAGCTAGAATAGAGTAATGACACTTCCACCCTCAAATGTTAGAGTTAAGCTCTTTTATTCCTCACTTCCTGGACTCAAGGGCTATGAATTCTTGGATGCTCAACAGTTGGCTTTGACTGAAATGCTGAGAAGCGATCCCATCTTTTTTTTTCAGATGGTGAGAACACTCCTCCTGAAGAGGGGAAGCGCAGGTTCAAGCTCCACATCTGGATTTCCCAAATGCCCCTTTTCTCAAATGAATACATTTGTCAACAGAGGAAGAAAAACTCTCAGGCTCTGAATCCTACTTTCCCAGTGGGATTTAACCTTAATTCTAAAATATGTGTCTAGGGCACAGAAGTGAATGCTGTGCTTTTTGTGCTTTCTCTTTCCTCCAGGATCTGCTCTTTCTTTTGCCTGTATTAGGTATGCACATTAGCTGCTAGTCATCCCAGTTTCGGTGCCTAATTCTTTCTGTTTCAGGTATAGGTGTTGGAGTGTCAGAAAAATTAAATCTCTCTACTTGACATTTAATGTCTCAGAAAATTCAGACTGTTTGTTTAGCTACCTAAGTAATGAATTTTGTTGTCCTTGAGTTCAGATTCTAACTGTAGCCTTCATCACTTTCCTTTTTTGACAGCCTGTGCTCACTTCTGCAGAACAAGTAGCACATTCTTAATCTATGGATGTAACTACCCCCAGTAACTTCAAAGTGAAGTTAAGCACACGTTAATCCATGATTATCAGCCATAAATTTTCAAAAGTAAGTGCAAATGCCAAAATGTCACGACAGCCCTAAAAAAAAGAGATTTCTGTTTATTTAAAACTGAAGTAATTTTTCTGGTTTTCCTTTTTATGTTGTTGTTTGACCTATGGGTGTTTCAGGTTTTGTTTTTTTTTCGGGTTTTTTTGTTTGTTTGTTTTTTTGTTTTTTAACCCAGCAACCCTGAAATCAATGCTGACTCTTTTAGGTAAGGTATTGATTTGGGATGTGAAGCTTTGAAAAAATCAGGACCAGTAGAAGATAAAATGATGAATGAAGGTAGTATCGTGCAAAGCTGTAATTTAAATATTTCTGCTGATTTTGGTAGGTTTTCTATGGAGTCGTACTATCGTATTTCATTCCTTATTTAAAAACGGGGACAATAGCTCTTCTTTACTTCAAACGAGTTTTGTGAGATTAAGTTAATTAATGTCTGTGAGGTCATCTCTTTTAATGGAACATGGGAGGTTTTCGACAGAACTTGTGAATTACTTAGAGCATTACGAGTAGAATGGAAGTGTAAAACACTCATTATCATTCAAGCTCTCTATCAGAAGTTGTTTGATTATTACTTGTGTTGTACTGAGTGCTGGATTACTTTCCTTTCACCTTTCCCCTGCAATTCACTGGGGTTTATGAGCTTTCTCAAGATATTAGGTGTTAATCAGCCTGAGGAAGGATGTCACAATCTGATCTTGTCCCTTTCTACCTGAATACCACATAGTTGTGTAAATTCACTTTGTTCAAGGGCAAGGAGTTACCTTCCTTCTTGCTAACTCTAAGCTCCTGCAAAATAAATTAAAACAAGGAATAAATTCAACTCAGTCATTCATATTTTTATTGAACATAGCCAAGCTGTAAAAAATAATGTAAAAGTACATTTTCAGCTGAGAAAGGTATTTAATCACAAGCTGAGATTTAAACATATACTGCACTACTATTTATATTTATGAAATTCAGGTGTATGTTTTGCTGAAAAGCCTTTTATTTAAGCACAAGCTTAAATACAAACTTATGTGCAAGACCTCAGCTCAGGGCAGAGACTAAACAAATGCCTGAATTAGCACATGCTTGAATTTAGGAATATGCTTTCTAGGCATATGCTTTAATTTTAAAATGGAAATATTGTTAAGAATAAACACATTTCAAACACAACATACCTTGGGAAAAGAGGGTCTTGGAACCTGCTTCTACCTGACAACTGAAAAAGCTTTTCCTTTTGTTTACAATGGCACAAGTCTGACAGTTTCTGCAGTTATAAATGTGTGAAACAATGACATGGAGTGAAAATTTTGACAGACCCTAGAAGATAATCCCCTAATCAATCAAGAACAAAGCTGTGTTATCCATTGAGCATCTATAATTAAAATAATTATTAATAGTGATGATGATGGTGATAGTAATAATAAATAATAAAAGAAAGCCCATCAAATGGCAATGCAGCTTTCAGTTCATGCCATCCATTTTTTTATTTCATGTGCACTATGGAAAATTCACCGATTTCCAGTCCATTAAAACACATTTCAGAGCTGTGTTGTTTGAAGTTACTTTACTTCAGAAACAGCTCTTTTCAATTAACTCTGAAACCTCTTTCAACAGCCTTTCATAAATAGGCCAACATCAATGGCATGCTCGGAGTCAGTATGTATCTCTAATGGAAATGCACAATGGGCCACGCTCCATGCCTCCAGGGAGAACATCTTCCATTTCAGACAGATTCAATGAGAAGTTTTTGCCAGCTATTCTGGGTCTCTCACTTTTTTTTTGTCTCAGGTTTAGCTCATAGCTGATCAATGGCTGTGCTTTTTAATTACACTGTACGGTCTGTAATGATTTGTCACTCATTGAACCTGGGTGTTCTTTTTAGGCAGCACAGGGTAAAAGCAAGGAGGAAAAAAGAAAGTAACGTTAACCCTCTAAAAGACAAGCGGTTGGGATTAGTTCATGTAACGTGTTCTACTGTTTCGCTTGGCAGCTGTTTGCAAGGAAAAGGGGAGAATCAAATATTAGAACTGAAGACCATGGGGATTTTTCAAAAACCATGACTTGCAGTGAACATTTTCAAGTTAACAAAAATAAATTAAGATTCGCGATTATGTTTTGAAATAGCATTTTATATTAATATTCCAACAACAATAACAAAAAATAATTATTTAACATGCATGTGGCTCAAACTGATTAGATTTTCTGGAAATTCAAACTTCTCATCCTCTTCCCCAAACAGCCGACATATAGCAACATTTGTACCAAGCAGGGTGCATTAACAAAGACACAGACACACCTATATATACCTAAACATCTTTTATGTTGATTCTGTCCATGTTTTTGGGTAGAATGCAGGCAATGTTAGTACGTGGCTACCTGTGTCTGTATTTCCCACATCTGGGAATGTGTTAAACTGCATCTGCTTTGTACAGTGGAGCCCAATGCAGAAATTCCCAAGCTAAAGTAGGTTTGAGCTAAGAATTCTCCACAATCCAAACCACTTTTCTCCAGCTTGTCACATGTCCCTAACCCTTCAGAAGAGGTATGCATTTAACCGTTTTGAAAATACACCCCTGGGGCTTCAGCTTCTTATGTCAGTCTCTAAATGTGATCTTTTTTTCTCTTAAAAACAGCCTTTCAACAGCCTTTTGGGACTTTAATGTGAAAAATTATGTGCTTAATACTTATCCATATGAATACAGATATGCTGGGAATCAGCACTGGGTTTCTAAGTAGCAGAGAAGTTAAATTCTAGAACAGTTTCCCCCCAATAAGAGTAAAAGATGCAGAAAATCTTCTGTTTAATTTCACGACATGTTTGTAAATGGTAGTTAGGCGATGTGATATATTGCTGGGGCTGGGGACTAGAGCTGCGGATCTGGGAGCAGGATCCCTTTCAGATCTGGGCTCCTATGAAATTCTGACCATTTTAATCCATACAGATACAGGAATCCTAGTTTGCACTTTCATTTTGGAAATTCTTCAAAGACCCATCATCTGTCAGTACAGTAAGGAAATCTATCTGCTATATTCTTTGCAAATGGGCTGTGTCTGACACATTCAGAATGAATATAGCTAAGTGATTTCACCGCTCTGTATCTCTCATTTTCATTCAAACACTTTTCTTGTCTTTCCATTTCTAAACTCTCACAGATAATGACTGTCAAACATTAAGCCCAGTGCAATCTCGGTTTCTAACACTACATTGCGATGGTAATGATGATCCTAATGTTGCTTGGATTAGTGTTTCAGATTTCATCTTGCAGCCAGATAGACCAGTGGAAACTGGACAAGTTAATATTTTACCAATTCCAAAACCCTCTGGGTTAAGATCACAAAACACCACTTTTAGAATAGTTTGTTGTCTGTAGGAGACATGGCAGGGAAGGAGGAATAATAATCAATGAATTCTAAAGCTTCATTTCCCTTTTCATTTTAAGGTATGGGTTTTTAAAAGTGATATACATTTTAACAGCTATAGAAGAAAACACATAAGGAAATGAAAGGAGCATAAAATAAGACACAATTTAAACCACATTTTTAAAATTTTACTTTGGAATTTTCTGAAGGAAAACATTTTGATTTTTCAAAATAATTTTCTTTGGTAACACTTTTAGCTGAAAGAAAGTTTTCTACCTCTACAATTCATTTTTCACAGGATTTCCCAATGGTTATTAGCTCATTTAGTCACTGTTTTCTCCCAGATTGTACAGTTGTATTTACCTGAATAGATGATGGTAGGCTTAACCTGTGTAGGTTAAGCTCCTGAATTATGATTCATTTCACTTGCTTTTAGTGTTTTGTTTGTTTATTTGTTTTTTCCTGGCTGAAGAGGTTTTCCATCCACTTCTTTCCCAGTTTCCTGATCCCTTCCCATGCTCATAGTGCATAGTATGAGTGCTGAAGAGAGCGTATAGATAAGGTCACATATCTAGGAAATGTAAGAAACTAGTTTTGACCAATTCAGGCTTTCCATTTTCTGCTGAAGCGCTCTAATTGGTTTGTAAATAGCTTGCCCACAACATTGGGGGTATAAATCTACTATTACCTAGTTTGTAAATCTCAGATGTCCTTAGATATTTGCAGATTGTGTGTTTGGCCATCCATGGAAAATCCCTGGTGAAAGCTGAGGGACCTACATCTTAAGGCAGAATTTGTGGATGGCTTACCTGGACTTGGCCACACAAATCTAACCTGTGTTGTACTTCTATACTTGGAGGGATCTGGATCTAAATAATTTCAATGAACTTTCAGCTGTAACATAAATAACACTCCAGCACTCACTATAATTCAGCCGTAGCCATTATGAATCAAATATATCCCTCCAGGCAATGCATTTACCCCAGAGATGTAGTTGGCCTACAGCTGCTGAAGCTGTGTTAGTCTGAATACATCAGGCTTACATGGGGGAGTGGACACATAAGTAGTTTTGCATGCAAAAGTTTAAATAAGTAGAGAAAAAAAAAATTCTGCTGAAAACCCAATAATCTGGACCCATCATGCCACATTTTTATAGAACCCACATACACCCTTTAGTCTCGTAAGTCCTCAGTTAATTTCTTTTTCTTTTATTTTCTGTCCTGATTTATGATCAAATTGTAAAGTGAAATAACAATATCTTTCATCTAGATCCCAAACCATCAAAGCCCATCAAAAACCATTTGTAACAAGGTGCCTAACCAAGAATACATTTAAGCTCATACTTAATCCCAAAGGCAAGCTTAAATTTTACTAATTTCTACGGAATTTAATCACAGACTTAAATGAAAATCAAGCATATGATTAAGTGCTTTTGTGAGTCGTTTTCATGAGATGGATCATTAAAATTAAGTATAGTTTTTAGTCTCTAATGATGGGAAAAAATAAAATGTCTAATTTTATCTAAGTAGTTCCAATGATATACACGGGTTTCTGTGGCATTTCTGCCAAGCAGAATGTGCGTGTTTGCTGGATTGGGGTCCAACCTCTTTTCCAGTTTAGGGACTAAAGAAAAGAGGGTACATCTCATAGTGGAACTCTGAGAAATTCCTGATTCCCATCTCATTAGTACTCACAGAAATGCAAATGATGTGTTCCATGGGAAGTTCTTTTAACTTTTAACTACAGTTCTCATAATTTTTAATGCACAAATACATACTTGTTCAGGCATCTTCCTCATTTCAGTTTTACCATTTTCTCATCTGTTAACTCTCACAATCTAAAGCTGTTAGGATCTCCTGCTAAAGCCACCTAAGAGAACTTTGGAACCAGTTGCTGTGTAAGTGAAGGTGGATGTTCACAATGAAGACTCACTCTTTAAGAAGTTTTTTTCATTGCTATGGAGAAATTCATATTCTCAGATACAATAATTAAACATTCTGAGTAGCTCTGAAAAAATCAGGGGGCCATTTCCAGTGGATTAGATTAAATTCACTGTTACTAATACTATTACTACTACTAATATTACTGCTGCTGCTGCTACTGCTACTTGTACTTCTGCTGCTGTTACTGATAATAATGATTCTAAAAAAATATAGAAAAATTTAACTTTTAGATCCACCTTCCAATCCAAAACTGCTTTAAGGCGAACATTTAACAAAACAGATAATGAGTGAAAGACAGACACATAAAGACCAACATAAAGAGACATCACAAGACAGAAGAAAGGCATATATGTTCCTTAGACTAGTGGAATAACTAACACTGACTAATGAGCTTAGAGATCTAAATATCAGTCTTGTAAAAATTCAAGCAAAAACCTGCACCAGAACATCTCTTCTGTTTCAGGGTGTCGAGTTTAAATCAATGTTTGAGTTTCAATCCATGCTTTCTGATTAGATCTGAATGAAAACCAACACTATATTCCTGGTATGCCTTTCTAAATACTGTACAAAAAGAGCATTAGACATGAAAAAAATCCTTGAAATAGAACCGTCAGTTCCCCTGTGTAAGCTGTGCTTTTTATGAGACGATCCAGGGTTTGGCCAGCGATGACATTTTTTCATGGCGAAGGAGCTCACATTTAGTTAGCAACATGTCTGCGTTTCCCCATATGGTTCCTTCCAAGGTGTTGTGTCATATACAATGATGTCACATTTTAGAGGAAGAAGGAAAAAAAGGCCTCAGGCTGTTTTCTTCTTTTTTTTAAAGCTTCACTGATTATGTGGGAGCTTTAAGCAGCCTGCTCATCTCCAGCATCCAGTTGGTTATCTGCTCTCCTTAATTTGAGCTTGCATGTATTCACACAGCTTTAAAAGAACAGCGTTTCTTACGAGAGATCCAGCGTTTATCTACCCAAAATTGCTGTCCAACGTATTTCCACTGGCTTCTCTAGTGTGAGATTTTAAAGGGTGCAGTGTAACAGTTTACATCTTTATCCAAGCTGCTCTATTTGCATGCCTCGTAAACCTGTGGTGCTTAAGGGTTTCAGCAGCATTGCTTTGATTGCATTTGTGGTTTTATAATTATTGTTTTATTCACAGGCATATTATTCTTGGAAGGCCAGCTTTGTAACGTAATGGGAATGTCCAGGAACATCCTTTGTTCTCTCAGTAAACCTATTTACACGTGAATGTATGAGCTGCACATGTGGCTTGTGCAAGGTGTTCTCTGAGTCTAGATTTTTTTAATATACAAAATACTTTCTCTTATTTTTGATCATTACACATCCACCTCTATAGTAACAGAATACCTCTTAAGTTTTCACCATATTTTTCACCACAAGTTCATCTGTAGCGACTGCTTGCCAATGCACAAGTGCTTTACAGCTTCCCCAGCAGACTCAAGTACGTATTTTACTTCTTACTGATATCTGCAGGTAGGACCATGATTCTGTTACCTGTGTGTCCAGTGCCAGCTGAGATGTGTCATTACATCCAAGACAGCTAGAAAGGGCTAGCAGATATGAAACAGGATTGACAAGAGGAATGCATGCTTCTATGGCCAAGTAGGATGCTCCAAAGAATCCTAAAGGATGCTAAAGGCTAGGACACCCATCCTGTGGGCACGTTTTTGTTGCCTAGACAGAGATGTCTAGTGCCTTTTGAGATGTGCACAGATGTTACACTTGGCCACTGACTGCTAGCCCAGACCTGTGCATATCTGCCAGCCCAGTGGGGATGTCTCAGATTCCCTAGGGCATCTGGAGCTATTCAGTTGACCTAATACAGGTTTTAGCTTAAAGCTGAGCTAACATCTCCATTAGACTGTTAACTGCATTGTCTGGGGCCTGATTCACTTGGCTGAAGATAGGCATCTGGTGTCACTCGGGATGCCCAACGTTATCCTTTCTATACAGAAGAGTTCTAAAGTTCTCCTGTCTGTGCCAGATCCTGTGAGGCTATTGACTACCACAGAGTACCTAAAATGGTACTAGAAATTCCTGAACTCAAGTCTTAATTTCGATTGATTACAATGGAAGCTCAGATAGCAGCACAGATTTACAGTTACATCACACCTACATTAAATTATCTGAGTCTGGATCTCAGCAAGGTTGTAGCAGGGCAAAGTTTTCCTGGTTTCCAGAGTACTGATCCCAGGTTTCTAATCACAGAATCATCTCTTCTCAGTTTGCATATCTTGACTGTATGTTTTAAAGCGAAGCCTTTGAAGGAGTCAGATGATGATGAAAGTGTTTCTTATTCAATGCTTGATAGCATCTGAAAAATAACCTGGATTGAGAGATGGGGCAATATTCAACCTATTTTGAAATTAAGCCCATTTAAATTCTGTCATATTGAGCATAAACTGATCCATGTCCTATGTCAAATATCTCAAATTTCTTTCTTCTGGAAAAGTTCTAGGTTACTTTTTCTCAGAAGCAGTACTAGAAATCAACTCACTGCAGTGAACACAGGAAAAAAAGACTGTTTAGTGGTTACAACAAAAGAACTAGTGGTCAAACCATCTTTCTGATCTTCAGGTTCTCATCCTGTTGAACACTCTCAGGAAAGTAATTTTAAACCCTGTGATTTCTTTTGCCTAGATTCGTTCTGCATAAACTGTATCTTCATGTGATTTAGTAAAGCTATGAAGGAGAATGGATTTCATTCATGTTTCCGAATGTAGAGGTATATACTGCACACCTGCCTGAGGTCTAACTCTGTTTAGTCCCCTAGTAAATAAAAGGAGAGAAAAAGATGGTGCCTGGGTTCAGTACAGCTAATCCTTAAATTCTAACCGAGTAAACTGTGCTGTAAATGTGGATGAATAACCTTGAACTTAATTACCTTTTCAAATGATGCATTACACTGACCAGTAAATATTAAAAAAAAAATTCCTCATAGAAACTAAGAATGTGCTAAAATTTTCTTTGCCAAATTGCACTGCGTTAACAATCCATTTCACTTACAACCTTACACATGGCGGTGACAGTCATTTGAAGTCATCTGAATATTGGATATTTGAACTAAAATAGCCTTCCTCACGCAGTCGAGGAGAGAAAGGTAAAGATGAGACACTGATATGACAGCAGAAAGGGATGGATCTTCTCGAGGAAGGGAAGATCCCGTTGACGTTGTCCCACTGTCCCGTTGCCAACAGAAAGAGTCTAAATTACTAGATTAGATCAGACACCTAAATTCTAGGTGTGTATATATTTCTGAGGCTGTTTCTATGCAGAATGTTTCAGTTATCAGTTTTTTAGAAGGATCCTGCATAGAAATGCTCAATATTTGTGTTTAATTCTAACAGTGATTAAGATAGCATTAACGACAACATTACACTTTTCTTAAAGCTGTACTAACTTCTGAAACTGTAGATCCTTCTTTGCCCAACATAGGTTGTGTTGTTTAAGAGTAGGGGATATAAGATAGCAGGAGCTGCTGCACTGTGTGTCAGAGACACAGCAGTACATCTGTCTAGGAAGAATCAAAGAATGACATATATAAAAAAGACATCTGTTTTCAGCTTACATCTCTTGTTTTCTTTGTAACCAACCTGGCAATGTTCATGGCCATGTTAAGACTTTCAGAATATCCCTTCACCCTCAGATAGATTGTCTGCATACAGTCAGCACCATGTGTCTACATGTTTGGGTTAACGTTATCAGTTATATTTGCACAGATTAGTAATACAAAGCAGATAGATATTGGATTACAGTAGAAAAGGTGTTATCTGATGGAAGTGACAACCCAGGAAAAGAACAAAAACCTGGGATGAGATTCAACTGGTTCAAGGCCAGGCTGGATGAGGCTTTGAGCAACCTGGGCTAGTGGGAGGTGTCCCCGCCCGTGGCAGGGAGTTGGAACTAGATGATCTTGAAGGTCCCTTCCAACCCAAACCATCCTATGATTCTATTGTTCTACAAAGTTAAACATTTCAGTAGGTTGGACAATCGCACCTTAAAGCTGC
>WKFP01014389.1:213116-297359 GCA_011057875.1 Pterocles orientalis
CTTCTCAGTTTGCATATCTTGACTGTATGTTTTAAAGCGAAGCCTTTGAAGGAGTCAGATGATGATGAAAGTGTTTCTTATTCAATGCTTGATAGCATCTGAAAAATAACCTGGATTGAGAGATGGGGCAATATTCAACCTATTTTGAAATTAAGCCCATTTAAATTCTGTCATATTGAGCATAAACTGATCCATGTCCTATGTCAAATATCTCAAATTTCTTTCTTCTGGAAAAGTTCTAGGTTACTTTTTCTCAGAAGCAGTACTAGAAATCAACTCACTGCAGTGAACACAGGAAAAAAAGACTGTTTAGTGGTTACAACAAAAGAACTAGTGGTCAAACCATCTTTCTGATCTTCAGGTTCTCATCCTGTTGAACACTCTCAGGAAAGTAATTTTAAACCCTGTGATTTCTTTTGCCTAGATTCGTTCTGCATAAACTGTATCTTCATGTGATTTAGTAAAGCTATGAAGGAGAATGAATTCCATTCATATTTCCGAATGTAGAGGTCTATACTGCAGACCTGCCTGAAGTCCAACTCTGTTTAGTCCCCTAGTAAATAAAAGGAGAGAAAAAGATGGTGCCTGGGTTCAATACAGCTAATCCTTAAATTCTATCTGAGTAAACTGTGCTGTGAATGTGGATGAATAGCCTTGAACTTAATTGTCTTGTCAAATGATGCATTACACTGACCAGTAAATATTAAAAGAAAATTCTCATAGAAACTAGGAATGTGCTAAAATTTTCTTTGCCAAATTGTACTGCGTTAACAATCCATTTCACATACAACCTTACACATGGCAGTGACAGTCATTTGAAGTCATCTGAATATTGGATATTTGAACTACGATAGCCTTCCTCACGCAGTCGAGGAGAGAAAGGTAAAGATGAGACACTGATGTGACAGCAGAAAGGGATGGATCTTCTCGAGGAAGGGAAGATCCCGTTGACGTTGTCCCACTGTCCCATTACCAACAGAAAGAGTCTAAATTACTAGATTAGATCAGACACCTAAATTTTAGGTGTCTATACATTGCTGAGGCTGTTTCTATGCAGAATGTTTCAGTTATCAGTTTTTTAGAAGGATCCTGCATAGAAATGCTCAATATTTGTGTTTAATTCTAACAGTGATTAAGATAGCATTAACGACAACATTACACTTTTCCTAAAGCTGTACTGACTGCTGAAACTGTAGATCCTTCTTTGCCCAACATAGGTTGTGTTGTTTAAGAGCAGGGGATATAAGATAGCAGGAGCTGCTGCACTGAGTGTCAGAGACACAGCAGTACATCTGTCTAGGAAGAATCAAAGAATGACATATATAAAAAAGACATCTGTTTTCAGCTTACATCTCTTGTTTTCTTAGTAACCAACCTGTCAATGTTCATGGGCATGTTAAGACTTTCAGAATATCCCTTCACCCTCAGATAGATTGTCTGCATACAGTCAGCACCATGTGTCTACATGTTTGGGTTAACGTTATCAGTTATATTTGCACAGATCGGTAATACAAAGCAGATAGATATTGGATTACAGTGGAAAAGGTGTTATCTGATGGAAGTGAGAACCCAGGAAAAGAACAAAAACCTGGGATGAGATTCACCTGGTTCAAGGCCATGCTGGATGAGGCTTTGAGCAACCTGGGCTAGTGGGAGGTGTCCTCGCCCGTGGCAGGGAGTTGGAACTAGATGATCTTGAAGGTCCCTTCCAACCCAAACCATCCTATGATTCTATTGTTCTACAAAGTTAAACATTTCAGTAGGTTGGACAATCGCACCTTAAAGCTGCCCGTATCTCTCGTTTTCTACTAAGGAATCCCAGGGTAACTAAGTCAGGTGTGATCATGTGTATTGTAGATACCTTAAGTCCAATTAGATGAATCTTACCCTCAAGGTCTTTTAAACTTTGTCAAAATTAGGTCAAAAATAGCCTAATTTTCCAAAGCTGTCTAGAGATTTTTAGAAGTCTCCTCTGCTGAAAGCCTAGCTCAGAGCATGGACTGCCAAATAAGGTCAATTCTTTCCTTTTCCAGGAAAAATCAGATGCACCTTAGTAATTGATGTTCATCTAATCTATTTTTAAAAGTCTGAAGTACTGAAGACTGCAACCTCTCCAGGTTTTTCTAGAAGACCTTTCCTTAACATCTGGCCTCAACTGAGTTTTCTGCGTATTCTCGTGTTCACAATATGGAGCAGAAAATTAAATCGTTTTTTGATTCAAATACAGTGATTTTCTCATAGCCACAGTCAAAGGAAAAACTCAGCCGCATTTTTCAGCTGACCTATATTAACCATACTTTGCTGGCAAAAAAAAATAAGGCTTCCTTTTCAGCATCTTATTAATATAACCAAATGATACAAAATGAACCTTGAAACTCATAATCGGACCGGTTGTGTAGACTTATTATATGGAAGATCTAGTGGTTTTTCCTGACTTATGGACTTATTTGCAAAAAGTGCCATCCTGGTATAGGTATAGGTATAGGTATAGGTATAGGTATAGGTATAGGTATAGGTATAGGTATAGGCATATGTGTGTCTCTTATCTGGAGACCTTTACTAAGAGTTGGAGACTCATGTTCCGGCAAAGTTTAAAAAGTCAATGCCACCCTCAGTTGCTATCCTTGGAAATTGCAATCAACAGGCCCTGGAACATCCTCTTCAGACCACTGTGTGTTAGATGGGTAAATGAATTAAATTTAACATCAAGAGTGGATAGCAGAGATGCATGAAATAAGCAAACTGAATAGACAAGATAATCAACTCATTTCATCTAATAGTCTGGACACCTACTACACAGAACTGCAAGTCCTCGTCTCCCTGTGCAGCCAATGTCCTCAGGCAGCTACCATGCCCGAGTTAGACATACCTCCCAGTGCAAATGCATAATTTTCTCAACTGGGTCATATGAATAATAACAGAGACGGGTCTTTTTTTTTTTTTTTTTTCAATTTTACGTTGCTTTCAGTCTGATGCTGTTTCACCATTAAATGGTGGAGTTCACTGCCATTCACCTAGCTTTGCAACTTCTTGCAATTTAAGTGGAAATCAAACCATATATCAGGGTCACCACTTGGCTTGGACCTTTTTTGTTCTTCTCCATTCAGACTCAAGCTGCAGTTCCTATAAATCCCACAAACAGAAGAAAATTCCCTTCTCATTCCAATTCCATAAAATAATTTGCCTTCTCTTTTTGTAAAATTTTCTTCCTTAAATGAACTAAGGTTTAAATATGTTTTTTGATTCTTTCTATGAGAAGGAATGGGCATCCTCCACTTCTTTTAGCTTGTCCTGAATTATTCACAACAAAGAAAGAAAACCTGCTAAAACAGAAAAGAGCAGCCTCTAAAGAGTAAAAAATTGTCAACACTTAGGCCCCCACAAGCTCAGAGAAAGAGCTGATGCCTCACACTGTCGTGGAAATGAAGATGTTAATGAAGAAACAAGGTAGGGAGTGAGAAAGAGAGACAAAGAATGTGGTTTCTGGGCTTTTATTTTGTAAATATTTGGACTTGTGCAAATTTGTTAATTGAGGCAATTGATTTTTGCCTGAAAATGGTAGCAATGTCTAATTCATTAAAGCCTAAAATAACATCCTTTGGGCTAAACGGGGTCATTTCATTTGTAACCTTTTAGTGATGTATTAACAATTTGGAAGCACTTCGGTGCATATCTTAAAAAGTGCCACATTAACAGGAACGGGCCTGAAGAAAGGGGGGAAAAAAAAAGTTACACACACACACACAATATCCATGGCCTCCAGCCCCTGTCCTTCCTCTTCTGCAGCATTTTTAAGGTCTGTGTTTAATATTGCCAAGCCTACTTGAGTGATAAATGCAACTGTATAAAAATTACTTATTACAAGCTGTCATGTCGCCTCACTCACATCGCAAGGCTAGAGGCACTGTACATAAAGCCCGAATCTCCACCTTGACAGCATCGGCAGCGCCGGCTTTAAAATAAAATGCTTTCAGTCATGAATACAAAACATAATTTACCTTTTCATAATACTTCAGTTTGGAAACACTTTGGAAAGCTCATGTTACCATCAAACCTTTACCTGAGTCGTGCCAGCAACCAGTTAATTCCGAGTTGTCAATTTACTCCAGTGCTCCTTTCCATCACTTAGCCTTTGAAGAAACATTAAACTGTTCAAATTGCCATGCCCTTAATTTTTTTTTTTTTGTAAGTTATATTTATCCTCAATTTGGCGGTGAGTAGCTGACACAATAGGATTACTCCAAGCATTAAATTACAATTTGGGAGAGTGCCTGCTTGCTCTGTTTTTTTTTCTTTTTTTTTTTTTTTTTTTTTTTTTTTCCTTGATTTTAATTTATTGATGGATCTTTTAGAGAATAAAGGCAAGGATACTCTTGTATTGATGACACAGTGTCAAAACTCAAAAGTTTTCTGGTTCTAACACCTGACAACAAGTCTATGGTCTCCAGCGTGCTCTGGCCATGGGTCTGTGCCTCAGTTTGCATACCTGTAAAGCAGCAGAATAATGCACAACCATGTCAGTAGAGGGCTCTGAAAATGGGTTCCTCATCCCTTTTGTGGGAGGTATTCTGGTGACTGATGCAGGTTTTAGTAGAGAAGCCATTTTAGTACATAGAAATTAACAAATGTTTCTAATCAAGCAAATGTTGACAGCTATGATACTGCTGCTGTACTCATCCTGCGAAGTTCCTTTGCCCTAACCCAGTGCTCTCACCTGAGGATATCTGATGCAAAAGAAACTCCACCTATTAATTCCAGAACACTTGCAGAGTTCCTTTCCAACCTGAAGTTTTCCAGGAACAAAATCTTCAAGAGGATTCTTAATTCTGTAGAGCACTTGATCCTCAGGAACACTGGAGTGAAGATGATTCGAGAAAGCTGGGCTCTTAATCTAGGGTCTAACTAGTTGACCTTACTATTAAAGAAAAAAAGCTTCCCTAAATTGTGAACACAAAGGTATCTGATGTGCTGTCCAACTATCTCCTCTTATCTTTTAAGAACAGTTCATTGGGAACTAATTATTACTATATAGACCCATTTTAGAATTTTCCATATGTGTTTAAGCACACTAGTAAATTTGGATTTTTTCCGTAGTCTTTTGCTTTGATTTGTGCAGTTATGGAAATTTGGTGGAATTTAGGCATCCAAACGCCTTAAATATTTTCACACTGCAGAAATAATGTTCTCAGTTCTGGAAGGTATAATCAGAAAACTGGCTGAATTGTGATGAAAATAGCAACAAAGCCAAGGCCACTCTGGTTTCGATTTTGAATTTACTGTATCATATTAAAAAAAAATAAATTGTACAGGAATCTTGGGCTGAATTCCAGTTGGTCGGCTGACATGATGATGACTTCCATGTTATTTTAGCCCTTGTGCAGGGTAGCTGCAGTGTAGCCTCTGGAATCTCTGGCATGTGGGACATCAAAGGACACGTCTATGGGCACTGCATGCTCTGAAAAAACGCTCAAAACGCTGATGTTTGAGCAAAATAGGGTCAGGTAGACTTTCTTTCACTGTTAGTTCCTGAGAACGCAGTTGCGTTTTCCTGGTTCTTTGGTGAGAATGGAAATGCAGTGTAGCAACATGACCGTAAACCTGGAAAATAGCCAGAGGGAAGAAAAAAGGGGGGGAGTTCCCCCCAACCACCCCAAACAATCCAAGACAGTCTTAAGATCTGGAAGATATGAAGAAACTGACTTCCTAGGGAATCCTGGAGTCCTGGTCTTTGTTCTTGGAATAGTCGAACCTGTTTTTCCTACTTATTCTCTCCACCCCACATTTGATCTGACCCATCTAGATAATTCATAGTCCCAAAGAGGAAACAGAAGAATTTTGAGAGGGCAGAAAACAGCAACTTGCAGCAGTATCCAGGCTTCATGCCTTGATGAATCCATATTTATTCTCAACATCTGCAGGGATGTTCAGCACAGACTTTTATTCCACTTTGCGGAGCAGTCATCTTGGTGGGGTGGGTACTGTTAATTTATCACCATGGGATTCAAGGTGAAGTGAGACTAAAGAATGGACTGTGGATGAATTGGTATTACATAAACAAACAAAGAGAAATTAAAAAAAAGGAAGGAAAGAAACAATTTTTAGGGGGTGAGACAAACTGAAATTGTACCTTTGGTCTTAATAATTAACAAAGAAGAGTTGAGCCATCTGTTCCCAAAGTTTAATGTACCCAAATGTCATTTTTTTTTTTTTTTTGAGATGGTACAGGTAAAGCCATACCACCCTCATAAAACTAGCATCATCTGTGTTTCCTTCATTGGGGTAACACTCGTTACAATGCTGGGACACTCTGGAATGTCATTGTACAGAGGTGGTGGCATAGTCAGCTGAAATTATTTTTAGCTCCTCTGAAGCAGCTCATTCACTGGCATTTGGAAGAGCTTTAATTAACAGCTTTCTCTCTTTCTCTGCAGTTCGCTGAAGGGAAGGGTTGATGGTAAATGGAGCTGGAGTTTATCACTGGCAGTTCTCTGAGGTCTTCTATGCAACCTTAATTTTCAAAAAGATGAATAGTCAAGACCACTCCACTGTGTCTTACACATAAGTAAAGTTTCAAAAAGGGAGATGATCTTGTGTTAAAGGTATAGAATTAAGACTCCAGTGGTTCTTTCCTATATTTCTTATGCTATCTCAGGAAAGTTCTTTAAGTCCAGCTACCTTTTAGTTTGAGATGTACTCTAAATTTTTTTGCTGAGCCTCCTTCTATGTACAGTGGAGAAGGCAGGAACCATGAGGTCACAAAAGAGGTGGATGGGAGGTTCTGTTCTCTAGAGATACCTGTCTCTGTTCACTTTGGAAGATGCTGGATAAAGAACTTGGGGTGTTTAAATCTTTAAATCATCCCTGGAGAGAACACAGAAAAGTGTTGTCCTGGCCTTGTTACACTGTTCCTGCTGTCTGCTTTGTGCTGGAGCAAGCTCTGCTGCAGTCACTTCATGACATGGTCTCGTCAGATAAGAACCTCAAAAATAATATGTTTGTCTTCATCAGATTTCAGATGTGATCGCTGAGCACTAGTGCCAGCACAAGAGGTGGGAGAGACCTCCAACACCCCTTTTGAATCAGCAAAACTTCCAGAGATATAAAAGTAACAGCAGAACCTGGGTAGTTTTGCTCTACACCGTCCCTTTCAGGTGGCTCCTGGTATGTGAGATGAATCTGTAGGCTTAGTCTATGCTGGGCAGTGAAGCACTGCCCTAGACATCCCCAGATGAGCTCAGAGAGGATCGGGAAGCAGTACTATACTGCATTAAACATCTTGGTTCAGTCCAGGTGATAGTGCAGCTGAAGTAGAACTTATTTCTAGGTAAGGCAGTATACCATGTGCTTATATCCCTGTTTTTCCTGATTCTTCTTGTGCTGGCAGGCAAAACAGGGTTAGGGTACTTTCCTTAGCTCTGACGCCACTTGCCATGGTCCAGGCACCCATACCTGAACCCTTTTACCCTCTAAAATGGAGAGGCTGGACCCAAGCTACCTATTAGAGTGTTATGAACTAACTCCTGGATAACAGCAGGGATTTCTTTGGGACAGTGCTGGATGTCTTGGACTAAAAGCAGATCGCCAGCCATTCTAATAGCTTGCCAATGTAAAAAAAAATTTCAATAACCTCCAACCCTAAATGACAGGACATCAAGCCAGAGACACTCAACTAGTCACAAAGGTTTCCAGACCCTTCAGCAGAAATCAGCAGTGAATCTTCACATAAAAACTACACGAAAGCTCTTGTTACAGCACACAACCAAGTGGTGTTTTGTTTCTTTAAGATGTATTGGGAAATTTTAGGAAGAAATTAGAAGCTGATAACTACCAGGGAATTTTAGGAGGAAGGAAAATGAAAGCTGTATTTGCACATGTTTGTGCAGTTGGGAATAGCTGAGTTTCATGTGCCTCTGGCTCTTACATTGGATTCCAGCCATTGCAGTTCGCTGCTTTGTCTTTTGGATGTGGGAACTTTTTCACTGATTGCACAAAAAGAAAATATAAATCCTTCTTGTGACACAGTCCCATTCTTTACCTTTTTTTTTTTTTTTCTCTAACTTCTTCAGTGACACACCACTGCTTTGATGTGCCTGTTTAGGGAGGAAACTTTCTTGGTAAGCAGATCTGGGACTGTGCGTGACACATCAGCAGAGGAGGGCAGAAAAAAACCAAACGTGTGAAATTGCCTTCCAGTCCTGACCTGGAGGGACTGTCCGTAGAGTGAAAAAGCCCTCACGTGTGATGTTCATTCATCTTCCGTGTTCACTATATGAAGACTGTCACCAGGAATGCCAGTCTGCAGCAGCTGAGTGATGTGCCATTTAACTGCTTGGAACTGAGTCTAACAAGTCATTTTATGTAGTCTAGGCCATCAAACAAACACCTGGTGAAAACAAAGTTCAGTATCTATATCCTGGGTCAAACTGAAGCCGGCAACCTAAAGTAAAGCATTTGCTGTCTCATTATAAATTCTCTTGAAGTCAAATAAGACCATTACAAGTCCCTTTGGCGTTCTCTTTGCTTTTAGAACTCTATTCTATTCTTATTCTGGGTGAATTTAGGCACATTCTGGGCCTTTGATATGAATCTATTAATCAGACCTGTCATACTGCATCGTCTTTTGGATCAAGGCTAGAAGGGTGAGCTTTTCCATTGATGGCACAAAAGGAAATGCTGATCCTTCTTATGACACGAGCCTTTCTTTCCCTTTCTGAACTTTTTTTGGCATAAAAAAAATCTGAGTGATAGCTCTTTCTTAGTCCTGTCTTTGAATCAGGTTCCTTCCTCAGCTGGCTGTACTGGATGACAGTGGGTAGCAGCAATTTCAGATGAAGCCCTGTCTGTTATTTTGGCAATGAAGGCTCAGAGTATAAAATTGAAGTGTTTTTGAATTCAGTCTATTCTTTCCCTTTTCTGTTCTCATTTAATTGAATAAGAAATGCAACAGTTTCTTGTACACAGTCATCTTTAGAGTATTTCTGTCCTGTACCACCACACAGCGCTGCTGCTCATTGTAGATGAAGTTGGACAGTCCAGTCTAGAGGCAACTGCTGCTGACTGGTTTGAAAAACATTATAGTCTGGCAATTATTTAATCTTTGATACTTTATATTTGTTTTTCCAAACATCAAAATAATGAAGGGGAAGATAATTTACAACAGGTTTTTTTAAAGTTTTTTTTGTTTGTTTGTTTTTCAGAAAACTTCATAAATATTGAAACTATTCATTAAATTGTTTAAAACCTGTTGTTGTGGATACCGCTGCCTTGTCACCAGATGAGGTGCATTTGTTAATTTTTCAGCAGCAAAGCCAAAGAAAGACTTGACAGTACCTTGTGTTGTATTCCTATTTCCAGAGTTGAGTTGTGGGGATCTGAAAGAATTATTCTACTTTTATTAGATCTGAACTTGGTCCTGAGCAGTGGATAAGTGTCAGTCACTGGTAGAACCTCTATAACCTTATGCTTTGGTATAACAGCATGACAGAAGGCAAGGATGACACACAGAAAATACTTTTTTTTTAAACACACTTCTAGTGCTCTTTCTTTTCTTAAAGCTCGTGGAGGCCTTTAAATATAGGAATGTAAGATTGGTCATTTCTGAGTTGGAAACAAAAGTTTATCCAGTTGAACGTGAGCTGGTGATCTCCGAACATGACCAGGGGTGAATATTTTAGGGACAGCATAGCAATGGGATTAACATGCAGTGAACACAATATGTGGTCCCAGCCTCCAACAAATTTTGGCTCTGGACTGAACCAGGTTTGTAAATTTGTGTTTAATCCTCTCTGTGGATTTCTTTCCCAGAAATTTCTTCAGTCAGCCTCTGTAGGCTTTTAGGATCCATGGTACTCTGCAGCAAAACCAGAATATTCACTGGTCAATTATGTTCTGTGTGAAGAATCACCTCTGCTACTAACACTGATGCTGTAGGTGATTGGAAGCACTTCTCTGTATACACAGAGAAATATACTTCTCCACTGACCATCTCTTGATTTTTAGAGAATTATCACTTCTTCCATAAGGATGGATCAACGCCAGCCATGTCTATTCCCATGTCTCCAGACCTATGTCATGCAACGAAGGTCTTTCTTTTGACCTTAGAAGGTCTTGAATAGGCTGTATATCCCAAATCCTAAAAGGGATTTGGGGTTCACGTTCTCAGCATCACCTTAAAATCAGTCTCCCCAGAACTCACCCTGCAGATCGAAGTGCCTACATTTCTTGCACAGTAACAGTCAATTCTGCTTAACTTCAGAAAACTTGGGAAAAGTTAAGTGCCTTGGGTGGGTACCCACTTAGTGGTAAACCATCTGAGCCAGCTCATTGGAAAAGCTGAGGGAAGTGGTTGGTATGAAACACTCCCTGTGCTTTGGGTTTGGAGAATTCAGAGAAATAGGTATCCAAGGTAAAAAACTTTCTTTTGGGCATAAATCTCTAAATGAAACCTTTGGGCATGGATAGCGTGTTTTCACACCCGCCAGGAGAGGAGCTGCCAACACTCATCTTTTACATAATGGCCCCGTGGTTACAGCTTTGTCCTGGGAAGCTCAGAAGTGGAGTTGCAGGGCAGTACTAGCCTGAGAAAAGTTTAAACCCACTCTTCCCATACCCCTGCAGCATTCTTTAACCAGATATATCTAAACCACGCAGGGTGGAGAGAAGGAACCTCTACCCTTTCTGTCAAAGACAAAGCATGGGCAACCACATACAGAGCCATAAGGAACGCAGAACTGAAAAAAATGCATATTATGGTTTACCAAGCAGGAGTCTTAGCCAGGAAAAGTGAATAATGAATTCTAGGCTCTGCTTTTCCCAACTGTTTGATACAGTTGATACTCAGTAATTGTTTGCTAAATGACTAAGATAATCCAAGCTATTCTTTATTAAGCTGGACCTCTCATGAAGAAAAAGGTGTACCTGCAGGAAGGTGTTCTGGCTGCTCACCTAGCTGTTACCTGCTATGGGACAACCTGGGAGCTGATATTTAGCCAACTAATCATAACAACCAGCAAAGTGGTTAAAAATTATTCAAAACTGCAGTAAATCTACCTTTAGAATTGCTGGTATTATATCAAATCTGTTATGGTCATATGATGCAGATAGATTGGTAGATTTCAGACTACAACTAAGGCAGGTACTCTTTGATGTCTATAGTTTCTATAGTTTCTATTCTCTGTTTATGTTCTAGCCAATGGAGATCAAGTTAATACAACCCATGGAGCACAGAGAGCAATTCAGCTCATCCTTAAGTGGCTACTTGTCACACTTCAACTGAACCACTGTCCAGTCTTTCCTGACTGCACACGAACTAGATCTCTAAACTCACTTCTTTAATTTTTTTTTTTGTGTGAATATCCTGCCAAAATACCCACCCGGTTGATAGGTTTTGTCTCGTTGACTGCCCAGGTTATGAAAAGACTAAAATAGCTTGCTGTATAAATGATAGAGTATTTGTTAGGATTTTCTAGATCAGCTCAGAGGAAGAAATGCATTTTCCAACAGACCTGTGGTGACATGTCACCACTGAGAAAACCAAACACACAGAAAATTGAAGCAATCAGGTTAGCATCCCACTTGTCAGTAGAATTCTCTCCTCCTCTGGCAGAATGAGGAAGACTTATGGCCTTCTTATAGCATCAAAACAAACCTAAAATGGCACACAGACATTGTCAGTAAATGTTTCATGCAGGTATGAATCCTTACTCTTTGAACTAGAAAAGCTAAAGGTGAACAGAAAAAATCAAATATCTGTACACAGTCCACACACAAATGCAAGCACATATGAGATATAAATTGTGTTTATCTTGTTTTTAAATGCAGAACAGACTTTAGAATGAATTTTGAATAATTTGGGTAAAATAAAATATTGATTAATGATTAACTAAATGAGAAGCATCTGTTCTCGAAGCATGGAACCTTTGGAAAAAGAGCAGGGAATCAGGGAATTAAAGCTTTAATGAGACAACACGTGTGACGAAGGAAGAAGGTGTATCTGCACAGGTGGCAAAGTCTGGCAGTCCTTAGCTTTGGAGTGCTTCACTTCAGTGGCTCTTCTAATGCTCTTTTAATGTTTGTGTTCAAGCATGGATGGGCACTTATGCATGTGCATGTGGAAAAGAATAGAATAGGCATAAATCATAAGGTCGTAAAAAAAAATCTGTAAACACACAGTGCTGTTGTAAAGGCTCACGGTTTGCCTTCCAGAAATATCGTGGGACATATTTCCAACGACAGTTTTCCACAGATATTCAGAGGGATAACTCTAAACTGTAATGGAAAATGTCATGTACTCATTTCCATAGTTATCAATATTTTTTTTGTGGTTTGCATATAAGTAAAAGTTTGTGGTACATGGGCATAAAAACATGACCTGTCCCAGTTTCCCTCTTCCTGAAGTAAACCTTCAGTACAATGGATAGTCGAACCATACATTTTGTTTCTTTTATGGTTTAGTTCCTCTTGAAGTATTGCTCATAAGGGCTAGACAGCACAGTTGAAAAAAAAAACAAAAACAAAAACAAAAAGAAAGCATCCCTCACTGTGAATTTTGCTTTTCATTTGGTAAAAAATCTAAATTGAACATGAACAAAAAAAAGTAGGACAAAGTAAGACAGTTTGGAAGAAATTGAACAAAATCAGAAAACTTAAAATGTTGAACATGATCTTTTACACATAGTTACCAAGTTTTAAGGGAATTTTAGTTGACATCTATTGGAAAAATATATTCCTATTCTGTTTGATTAAGTTATAACTAGATAATTTAAGATCAATCTAAAAGGAATATTTATTTCAAAATGAAACAACATTGTTATTGTAGAGATTGCTATAAAATTTCAGTTGCAACAAATTGATTTTTTTAACCTTTTTAGTTTTGCAATAAAGCAATGAATGTAACATTAGTTGCTATTAATTATTAGTCATTAGTTATTAATTATTTATTGCAACATATTAAAGAATTGTTTAATTAATCTGATCACAAAAATCTAAAGTTGCATACTTAATGCAACAGAAATTTCCCAGAATCACAGAATTATAGATGGTTGAGGTTGGAAGGGACCTCTGGAGGTCATCTGGTCCAACCCCCTGCTCAAGCAGGGCCACCTAGAGCTGCTTGCCCACAGCTGTATTTAGACAGTTTTGGGTATCTCTAAGGAGGGATACTCTGCAACCTCTCTGGGCAGATTTGCTCTGCCTTAAGAAATTTCCCAACTGCAAACATGGGGTAAAAAAAAATAAAATAACTAAATAGCAGCAGCAGTAAAACTCGTGGATAAAGTATTAAAATAAATAGAATAAAAAAAATTATTTAGCTGATACAGCTGGCCTTCTGGGGAGAAGGAATTGTTCAATCTATACCAGATAAAGGAGTTTTTCATTAGTACAGGATGTGTCTTCTCTAATAACATTTGTCAATGTAATTATATCACTGTAACTATACTAAAGGCAGTCACAGCTGCAATTTAAATAGGAGGCAGCAGCAAAGGAATTTCAGCACACAAGGACACCCTGCCCAAGAAGCAGCTTCTGGAGAGAGGGTTGGCTCTCCCTAGTCTCCTTGTTCTGGACTGTAAGGAGAAGAGATGTTTTGATGTAAACACAGCCACTGTATGGGCCTTGAACCTCCAAGTCACAAAATTCAGTATAGTGAAGGTCAGCAACAAATGATTTTAACTCAAATGGATTCTTTTGTCTTCATTCTCCAATAATTTTCTGCCTTAGGTTTCCCACCCCCAAAGATGCTTTAATCTACCTTTCTAGTTATTTTGGCATCAGTTTATGTGCAAAGTATTTCTCTGAGGCAAAGAAACCACTTCTGCTCCATCTGAGGAGCATAATGGGATGAGTAAGGTAGCCTAGGTGGGATTTATGTGTGTATAAGGATGTGCTTGAAAAAAATGTGAACTGCTGCCTCTTTTTGTAACTCTGAGCATCCCAATGTGTCCACCAGCCTTGATGCTGCTGTTGCACCCCACGAACCAGGCTGTGAGCAGACGCGGGCTCTACAAACAGGGTAGAAGCACATCTCTTGTGGCAGCGCTGAAGTCTGCAACATCACAGCAAAGCAGAAGGGATGGGTTTCCTTTGGTTATGTCATATGCTCACGGGTATTTAGCAGCAGAGGAGAAATAGAGTTGCTCTATTCTTAGTGCCAGCAGAACAGGTGACACACTAAAATGCCGTCATTGCTGTCACTAGCCAGCACTGCAGGCAACAGACACAACCCAAGCCAAGAATTAAATGGACAGGGGAAGGGATCTTCCTTTTTGCAAGAGCCCTGCAGCTCTCCCCTTCCACGAGCCATGGCTGGGGGTGTAACGGTGTTAGCAGGGCAGCTGCCCCCCTGCCCTGTGGGTTTGCTTCAGGGGAGGAAAACTCACCCCATGGGTAGGCAGGGGTCTGGGCAGAGGGGGGGACTGACAGCTGGTCTAGCAGGGCCAGGCAGAAAGGGAATTTGCCTGTGAGGTGGCCCAGGTCCTACAGCTGCCTGTTCTCCCTCCTGGCAAGTAGTTCCAGTTCATATTCCACCTGGCTTTGGCGCTTTCAGGAGCCATCCTGTGTTCTATTTCCCTTTGGGTATAGAATAATAGAATCCGAATCACTTTGGTTGGAAAAGACCTTTAAAATTGAGTCCAAACATAAAACTGTCATTGCCAAGTCCACCACTAAAATGTGTCCTTCAGTGCCACGTCTACACGTCTTTTAAATACCTCTGGGGATGGTGACACAACCACTTCCCTGAGCAGCCTGTTCCAGTGCTTGACAACCCTTTCAGGGAAGAAATTTTTCCTAATATCTAATCTAAACCTCGCCTGGCAGAACTTGAGACTGTTTCCTCTCATCCTCATTGTTACTTGGGACAAAAGATCAATACCCACCTCACTACAACCTCCCTTCAGGTAGTTGTAAAGTGCAACAAGGTCTCCCCATTCTGGGGAATGGTTTAGCCATGTTGACAACCTAATTTTTAACTGAAATAAACTGTAAAATAAATTAATCCATATTTATTTCTAAGCAACTTCTTCCTCAACCTAGTCTGAGTGTCTTAAAATATTGGGCTACTGACCCTAGAAATTCTCCTTTGTATTGAGTCTGTGTGAGGGGCTTTGGCAGTGGGGGAAGAGGCTAAAAGGGTGGCTCCTGTGAGAAGCTGCTGGAAGCTTCCTTGGCTCCAAGTCAGACCCATCTATGGCCAAGGTGGAACCAGTCAGCGACAGTGGTAGCACCTCTGTGATAACATATTCAAGAGGGGATAAAACCTGCTGGGATTCTACAGAGGAGAGAGGAGCGAGATGTCAGAGAAGCAACCACTCAGACAGGTCAGTGAAGGAGGGAGGGAGGTGAGCTGTAAAAGAGATTCCCATGCAGCCCATGGTGGGTAATGGAGCAGATATCCACCTGCAGCCATGAATGACACCATGCCGGAACAGATGGATGTACCAGAAGGAGGCCGTGGCTCCATGAGAAACCTGCATTGGAGCAGTCTGTTCCTGAAGGCCTGCACCCTGCAGAAGGGACCCACGCTGGAGCAGTTAGTGAGGAACTGCAACCCATGGAAAGGACTCAAGTTGAAGAAGCTCATGGAGGAGTTTCCCGTGCTGGAGACCCCGTGCTGGAACACAGGAAGAGCGTGAGGTGTTCTCCCGCTGAGAAGGAAGGAGCAACAGAAAACATGTTTGATGAACTGACCCCAACCCCCACTCTCAATCATTCTGTGCTGCTGGGGTTGGAGCAGGTAGAGAAACTGGGATTAAAGTTAAACCCAGGAAAAAGGGAGGGGTAAGGGGAAGGTGTTTTTAGGATGTGGCTTTGTTTTCTCATTTTTTCAACTCTGATCTGATCTTTAACAAATTAAATTAATTTTTTTTCCTCCCAAAATTGAGTCTGTTTTGCCAGTGACCATAAGTGGTGAGTGATCCCTCCCTGTCCTTGACTTGAACTACAAACCTTCTGTTGTGTTTTCTCCTTCTCATCCCACTGGGGAAAGGAGTGAGTGAGTGGCTGCATGGTGCTTCCATGCTGTGAGGGTCGGAACCATGACATCCTTATAGGCAAATAAGAAATTGTAGCCCCAGACTTTGTAGAATGTTGGCTGTTCTCGTGCAGTCTTTCAGATCTTCTTCATCTTAACCTAGAAGAAAACTGAGAAATTAGACAGTGGAGGGAGATGGAAAAGATGTAAGGACTTTCCAGATCCTCAAATTGTGTTGCTTTTCTAAGAAGTTATTTTCTCCAGCCAGGTTATAGCAGTCTGTAGCCACAGCCTCAGTCTGTTTATCTTGGATGATGTATGGCTTTGCTATAACTGCTCTCTCCCATCCAATTTTTCAGCTCATACACAAAATTTTCTGACTGGAGTGGAATTCAGTCAGTGTAATTCCAGAAGAGTTTTCTCTCTCCGTTTTTCTCTCATCTGTGTTTAAAATCCATATGTGCCTTATTTTTATACCAGCATTTTCATACAGGTGGTTTTTGCTTGCCAACATAGATCCAAATTACAGGAGAAATAACAACTGGCAAAAAATGGCTGGAATACCCTGTGCAGGAGTCTCAACTCATCCTGGTCAATCTGACTCCTGAGGAAAGAAATCTCATGACCATTGCCGTCTCCTTCTTGTCATTGTAGGAAAAGATATAACTGTCTACTGTCTTGAAAAGAAACTGTGTGACTGTAGTAAGCTGATACATTGTCCTGGAAATTAAGCCACTATTCATTCTCTTGAAATTGAGAAAACCAGAGTTTCTGGGTTCCAGGCAATGGAAAAAACAGCTGGTTTGGCATTGCTTCTGTTAACATTGGCAAGACTGTTCTACAAGTTGTTTGCACCTACCAATAAAAGGCTAAGTGTAACTGCAAGCCATCTGCCTCTGGTGTGACTCTGAACCCTGTAGAACATCTCCTCTTTGGTGGTAACCATTAGTCACCCCCTTAGTCTACAGGGGAGATACTCCATCTGGGTGCAATGTGCAAGTTTTCTCCAGTCATACTTGTAGATTGCACGGGACAGAAGTTGTAAACACAAACATTTTACTGTCATGGATATTTTGAAACCTTGGAGGGAGGAGACAAAGCTGAAAATTCCTCTTTAGTCAGTTTCCTTGAGTCCTGAAACACATGCCACTGTGCCTTCTGGTCCCAAGTGACACCTGCATGCAGTAAATCAGAAAGTTCTCAATACAAATTTGTCGTTTTCTGTTTCAACTGTCTTCTGGGAAACTGTCAGACTTAAAGCAATTGTTTAGACTCCTGTGGAAGAATAGTGATGAGAAATGAACTTGGTGATAGCAGTTTCTGTCTTTATTTAAACAAACTAGTGATCTTCAATGAGTGAAAAGGCTACAAAGAACCGCCCAATGTGGACCCTCACATTTTAACAACAGTTCGTTTTCCAGGATTGTCTGAGCTGTTTTCATACAAGCATGCAGGTACCACGATGAGAATTTTACTTTGAGGAGGCAAGACACGAGGTTATATTTTTGACAGCTATAGAAAGGAGATCACCAGACTACAGAGTAGCTACAGCTTGGGATTTTGGTTTGTTGTTATTTTGCCTTTTTTTTTTTAAAATGAAATTTCTGCAATCATATCAACATTTTCCACACACCAAACATCTGAGAGATTTCTGCTTTAAAGCCCTGGCACTAGTTGGTGGTGGAAACTTGGATCTCCCCCCCTTCCCCTTTGTGCCACAAACCTGCAGATGCCAAATCTGGCATTTGCATCCATGACAAGTGTGCTGTCTTGCCAGCTTGTTTCACTGAAATTGGCTCCTGCTGGGAGGATCTGCTCACAAACTTGTTCTGCTGGCACCTGACCATTTTTGGGTACTATCTTTAACACAGCACATCTGTTGTAGGCACACATACTCTTTAGCTGGCTCAAAGCACCACGTGACGGACTGTCCTATTTTATGGAAGTTATCCAGCCTTGACACACTCTTGGGTACACAGCTCAGCAATTCCACAGTCTTGGTTACACTTGACAAGCAGGGCTGACATTAGCAATCTTGTCTCACTTCCCCCCCCTCCCCTTTCACGAGGAGTAATCACAGTTGCCTTCCTCATCCGTATGGCTAAAACACAAGGCTAAGTCATATGGTTGTCGAGTCTGAGACATATTGGGTCTGTTTGACAACTCCTTTTTTCAAGGCTCTCTAAATAGTGCAGAAAATTCCACTGCAATTAATTTTGAAAATGTTAAGTGTTTATTAACTGTGAAAGCTCTGAAAGGAAAGCAAAAACAAATGATTGTCAGGATTCCCTTTATTTAAGCTACCACAAATTCCTTAAAAAGGGAGACAAGATCGGTGGCTGTAGAAAGTCTGGGAGATCTTTTAACTTCACCCTTGATTGTATTTGATTTGTACTATGGGAATTTGGAAAGCTAGACCAATATATATTCATTGTTCTTTGGCAAGGGGTCTTGATGGCAAGGATTATTGATGTTAAAATGACTACTGCTTCTTCAGCAAGACTCAGAGTATTCCGCTCTAGAGGACAGAGCAGTACGATGCTCATGTATTTCAATCAGATTGAGTCCAAGAGAAAAGATGAGGGAGCCTGGGTCCACTAGTGCTGCAGAAACTTCTGACCCTGTGGCAGGAGACCAACCAGACAACTGTTTAAACCATCCCCTATGTCTATACTCCATCCAGAACTTGCTGTGTATACATATATATATACACACACACATATATATATACTGAGAATTTCAGTATTTATTAATTACCTAAGGGAAAAAAAATAAGATTATCAGGAATCTTTTCATTTAAGTGAAGCACTTCCAATTAAAAAAAAAAAATTAACTTCAATGATGTTTCAAAATTACGTGTTGACGTAAAATGTAACATAAAACATTTTCTCTCTCTATATATAAAGTCACATAAGTGTTTATACACATGCACACATGTTGATATCTGTGCCCACACTTCACATACTGTGCATCTACACATTTATTTGTCAGGTCACATATGCTTATGGGTATAAATATGGGGTGTTTAGATGGTGACACAACAGCATAAGTGAAAAGCTTTATCATTGCCCCTTTATGTATCACCATTGCTTTCTACCCTACCCTGTAAACCTTTTCTCTTCTCTGCCTCCATGGATTTATTCCAGTTCTCCAAATCCTTATATTACTTCTTGCTATTTATTACTTATTAAGAAAAAAAAATCTAGCCACATAAAAAGCCCTTGTCCCATCTATATGTGAATTTTCTCCTCTATGCAAGCCCCTGGAAAGCAAAATTGACTCCTGAAACAGTCCTAAACATGCCAAAATCTTTACAATCAATTATCCCTCAGCCCTGCAGGGCATGAAGGGGGAGAGTCACACTTTTTTTTTTTTTTTTTCCCCCCAGAGGTTCTTTGCACTTGTTTCTAATCCATGAAGAATCCAGTATATAAAATTTAAAACTTAGGCTGTTTTTATGTTACGAAAAGCTGTCCTTGGCCCATATGTAAAAATTCAGTTTTGCTTCTTCTATGCTCTCTACTCAATAAATAAAAATAACCATGACACGTGTTTCCAATGCATGAACGTCAAAGGAAATGCATTACAAAAATTAATCCTGATTAATTTAAGTGGAAAAATATTGTTTTTTTTTCTATTTCTTTGCTTATTTTTCCCCTAAATATTCATGTGGCATATCCCTAACATCTTGATGCTAGGAGAAATGTGAAGGAATATGAAGTACCGGATTATATTGCTTGAGAAGTAGGTGGTGGAATATCCACCACTGAAGGTTTTTGAGAGCAGGGTAGACAAGCAGCTGACAAAAGGCTGACCTGGCATCTTGATCTATTAAGGAGTAAAGCAGAGGACTTCATGCAGTCCTGTTCAGGTCCACCTCCTGCAGATTCCGTCTAGGTAAAGTGGTGGTTGACATAAAAATATTGCATTCAATTTCCACTGCAATTTCTTGCTTTATCAGAGCTTTGTCTCTCCTGGATTCTCTAACACAGTCTGAAAAAAATCTTGAAGAAAACCATTGTGGTGGTACGCTCTCCATACGTGTCAAAGAAAGTGCCCACATATAATGAGTTTCTGTGTTTTAGTAAGCTGCGTGTAGCAGACATTATTTATACTTACATTCTTGTCTTAAAAGAAAATGCAAGAAGAAACATGAATATTCTGAAACTACTGTTAGGCTGAAGTCATAATTTTATGAAAAACATACTGAAATCAAAAGCAGTTCAGATTTAACTTGGTGAAGTCTGAAACGACTTCTTACTTTGCAAGATGCTATCGATCTGGTTGTTTTCTAGTTGTCATTTGGGTCAACAGGTCTGTATTCATCCCACTCAACTTGAAGACCTCTGTGGCGACAGAGACTGCTTCTACAGTCAACACAGAGAAAGAGATGAGTGTATTCATGGGATGACTTAGATCTTAGGTAGATTGGCTGATTCTCCTGAGATCCTTCCTTCCTTCCTTCCTTCCTGCCTGCCTGCCTGCCTGTCTTCCCCAACTAGGTAATAGTCTTACAGTAGCTCAGGAACCTCAACTCCTACAAGATAAATCTGGCTCTTGCTTCCTACAAGAGGAGTGAGAATCAGATCTCCAGGGGACTGTCTTGATGACACCATGAAAAGCAATTCTACCTCTGTGTCCATCTACACGTCAGGCAGGAAGGACCTTGAAAGATGGACCTTGCAAGACGGACTGCCTCCAGCTGTGTGACTGTCCAGCTGTGATCGTATTATAGAAGGAAAAGTGATATTGACAGCCTCGTCTGAGGAAACGAGGCCTCAGAGCGTGTCTTTCCTTAACGTTCTTTATCATGGCATTCCCCACCTCTCATAGTCAGATGGCAGACGTTCCCCAACCTCACATGAAATACTTTCGTGCACAAGCTGTGACACAGCATGGAAAGATCAAAGGCTACTGTCTGACTGCTCATCTGTGCTACTGTTGAAAAAAATTCCCAGGTGCAGAAAATACCTTTAACCCTTTCTTCAGCCTGTTTGGAAGTTGCATGTGAGAAACATTTAGGGGATGGAGGGACTAGTAAATACATTTATTTTGCTCTAAAATAAAAATCCGGGGGGAAGCAGTAAGAAATAAGAGAGTAAATAGTGAATAAAAGGCCAACCAGCATCAAAATTGTCAAATCCACACAAGAATTGTAAGACTATTTTTGGATCATATTTATTTCTCTGTGCCTATCTTCTGATCTCTTTATTTATATTACTAGCATAAAAATTCTCCAATGTAGCATCACTACCCTGTTCGGCTGAGAAACACAGTGGACCATCATTCCTAGAAATCATAGAAAACTGTGCTGGGAAAGTCTTTGAAAGATCAGCTGTACCATCCGCTGGTCTAAGAGAAGATCAGTGACACCTAAAGAATTTGACCACAGTTTTCTTACCAAGCATGGTGGATGTGGTGGCTCACATTAATGACCATGTCAAGAATGCCAAAGGCTCTAGTGGTCTGCAGTTCTTTTGGATGTCTCAGAAGCTACATATTTCGGGACTTGGAGGGGACTTTCAGTACTTGGCGGGGACTTAAAAATTAAGAGAGACTTTTTATCAGTGCCTGGAGTGGTAGGACAAGGTTTTAAACAGCAAGAGGCTAAGTCAGATTGGACATAGAGAAGAAATTTTTTACAGGGAGTGTTGAGACACCGAAACAGGTTGTCCCATTGTTGGAAGCATTCAAAGTCAGGTTGGATGGGGCTTTGAGCAACCTGATCTGGTGAAAAATGTCCCTGCCCATGGTAGAGGGATTGAACCAACTGATCTTTAAAGCTCCCTTCCAATCCAAACTGTTCTGTGACTATACGGTTCCATGATACTTTATTCTAAAACAATCTGATTAAATAATCCAATCCAAATAATTTGCAACACTAGAATTGCATAATCCAGTCTGAATAGTCTGTAGTACTAGAGTTGCATTGTGAGCAGCAAAAAATCTTGCAGAACTTAAGAGAAAGATCACCAGGAAATTCCGAGTCTGGCATGCTGAACCTCACAAGAAGGAAGGCTGAGGCTATCTTGGAGATGATGTGCTTTAGTGACAATGTGTAGCTCTGAAGTTCAGGACAGAGAAACAATGTGACACAAGAAACTTATATTTCTTTTCGATGTTTATAGATAGAACTAATTTCCCCCTTTCTATGTGAATTTTTTTTTCCATAATTACCTCCCTGTCTACATAATACATCCTTTCAGGCAGCTCAGTGACTCCTCAGATTTTCCCTCTGCCTAGAACAAGTTACGTTCTCATCTGGGGCATACAGACATTGATATGCAGGCACGGATTTATGATGAGGAATGAAGAGATATCTCACGCTATCTTTTCTGCATACCATACTGTTGGGTACGTGTGTCAAACAAGAATGTTGGGGGAGGAATGCGGTGGAACTGGAGAAAAGCAGCAGCGTTGCAAAACATCTGTTGGCCAATTTCAGCCAAAATTTGACAGATGGGGTACAGACTGCAAGGATGTTACAGCCTTTGAGTTTTATCAAAATAAGCGGCCAGATAGAGGAAAGATGTATCACTAGAACCTCTTCTATAGAGTAGGCTTAATGTAGTCAATGAAAGAAAAGCTCTGAATTTTGCAAAAATTCACAAGCCTGAATCAGAGCTTGCACATTGTTTGACACAAAAAGACCCACTAGCCCGGCTTCACTTGTCCTGCTGCATACAAAATAACTTATTTTATTGCATTTTTCTCCTCCTTGATTTATTCTATTTCTTCTTTTTTTCCCCAGAACAGTTCAGTAAAATTATTAGTCTTTATTTGTCTTACAGAAGTAAAGGGACCAAAAATCTAACAGTTGAAATGGGCCAGATAAATTAATACTGTTAGTTTACCATTGTAAGAATGAAATGGGGGAACACTGAACGAAAGGTGAAATGAGTTGACTGGTGTCACGCAGAAAAGCAGTGGCAGAGATCACTAAAAATAAGCATTCCTGAGCTTAAAGCCAAGTTAAAGTTAGATGAAGTAATTCTTTCTTTCAAATAACAGAGTTGCAGAAAGTAATTAAGTTGGACAATAGGTCAGACCTTGAATTTGGGACAAACAAATTTTTCCAAATTCAGGAAAGAAAGGATGAAATCAGCTCCTTGGTAATAAGCACAAAGGAAACAGTTCTCAGGTTAGTGTCTAAAAATCGAAACCTGGGACCCTTGAGTTCCAGAGCCCTGCTAATGGTTAAGTGTTGTATCTGTGTCTGAAGGATGGCAGCCCCCCTTACTAGCTGTTTATATACATTTGCTTCTCTGTCCTGAATTTGTGGATGTGGTTCTGCACTCATAAAAAGGCTGCATGAGCCAACTGGTGGAAATTTTTCATTTGTGCTAAACCAGCACTTTTCTTTCTTTTTAACGCTAATAATTGAGGCCCTGTGTCTCTCATTTCATAACCCAGAGGTATGGAAGCCCTACTTGCATTATGCTCCGTCAGCTGTGTCACAAAAATACTGATTTAAAGCTCTGTTTTTCCCCTCTTCTGCATGTTTCCAGCATCTGGATAAAAACTGTCTACAGGTGCCCTCCCATGTTTAAATTTCCTTTTTTTCTCAAGAAAATGTGCTCCTTCAAAAGCAGATAAGCTCAAAAAAAAAAAAAAAGGGAGAGATTAAAAAAAGAAGTGTTCAGGCCTTCTCTCTTTAAGAAGTGTTTGTGATACTTAAGAAGAGATGCTGAAGGTCTCAGTTCACAGTTGTTCTATGGGATCCTAATTTAGAAAGCAGTATTTTCATTCTCACTTTTGGTAAAGAAGCCATTGCTCCATCCCTTACACCTGCAGGAGGGCAGAAAAGGGATTAAGAAGGAAAATGCAGTACCAGCAGTTGATTTTGCAAGTCCATCATTGTCCCATTTACCTGTGTTCTCCATGTATTCATTGGGCAAAGGGTTTTTTATTGAAGGTGTCTAATCCTTCAGGGGTCTGTCACTGAAAAATACTAGAGAAGACAGCATTTTGGAAATGGAATATAGGCAGCAAGACAAATCCTAGTCAACCCAGTATATGATTTATTTATTGGGCCAGGGATATAAGCTCAGGAAAAAAAAAAAAAAGAAAAAAATAATTATTTGGTTCACTCCATGCTAATTCTTATCTAAAAGGTAGATGACAAATTACACCTTTCTGACGTAACAGTAATGTTTTGACAATCATGTACCTCCCCAAAATGTAGGATTTCTATTCCCAAACATACTTGTCCTTTATCCTGATGGAGATTCTCTTAGAAATGGGATTAAGGGCAAGGACATGCAGTAGTTATTTTTTTTCTTGAATCCTCTGGCAACTCTGTAAGAAAAAATCCTATTCAATGTTTGTAGAGAAGTATTCCCACCAGCTACCAACTTGATCACCATCCCTTCTAAGTTTACCAGCATGGATCATCTGTCTTAAGATTACATGAATCACTCCTTTCACTTCACAACTACCTAACTTTCCTAATGTAACAATAAAATCTATTTAATATTTATAAAGAATATCAGAAAAATACTTTAATAACATGCATTTGAGTATCTGGAAATAACACGAAAGGGTCTGTATCATATATGTCTCTAGCTGTTTGGCTGTCTGTAAAAGGTGGTGGTGGTTGATAGCCACAGCTTGAGAATTAATGCGGAGGTAAAGTCAGTGCTGATTACCTCTGGGCTTTTGAAGTAAGGAGCATCTGTGACTCGCGGTGGAGAACAAGGGAGTACAGGAAAGAGACACGGAGAATTTCCTGAGAAAGCAAAGAGAGTGGTGCTATTAAAACTACCCATTAATATCAGATTGTTGAACATGTCTCCCAAAAAACAGTAGATGCACCATCGCTGAAAAACTTTTCACCACCTTGGTCAAGACTAGTATGGGCATATGACAAGAGACACTCTTCCACTGAGCTATGGGCATGACGAAGTTGCCCTACCCCAAAAGTGTTTTCTATCTCTGTGTTCAAACATCTTGGACTAGAGCAGCTGACAGCCTAAATATTTCTGTTTTCTTGCTGAGATAGTTAATTCTCTAAGTAACATTTGCCATGAAGAGAAATGCTTTGTGCATTTCACTGACTTCACTCAGATTAACCCTATCTACCAGTTGCCCCCTGGAGTCAATAGAAGATGACATCTCCTGAAAATATATAGTAATTATAGAGTGATTTGACACTTTTGAGGGAAAAAAAGTAAATAAAAATAGTTTCTCTTACTACCATAGGTGCCTTTGAAACATAAATTAGAATTTCTTGTCCTAATTTGCCGTTGACAAGTCTTAGAGGCAGAGTTAAGACAAAATTCTTGAGCCAGCAAACTTGCTTCTACAAGTACAAAGGAATTTAAAAAGTGGCCTGGGGAAGAAATGGATGTAGCTGTCAGTCACATGAAAGAATTTAGAAACAGAATGCGATGCTTTGTCAAATGGTGGGATTCAAACGTAACGGCATGTCGTTGACCCTGGTGCTCAGCAATACATATTTCAAATCCCTGAAGATTAATAGGGAAGATGGCTACAACTCTCACAACAGCTGCTGGAAAGTGTTCCTAGCTCACGGTTTAATTACATGTATTTATACAGTAAAGAAGTCCTAAATGCAATATAGCCTGTAGTATGCAACAATTTTGAACATTTATGAGATTCAGGCAATTAAGAATCTAAACTTTCAAATGTTTCCAGATGGCAAACTGATTAACAATTGTGTGAATTTAATATTTGTTTAAATGCGCCGCGCTGCAAAATATTTCTTAATAGTATATGAATGCATTGCCATGAATCTAGGCACAACTTTTCTTCGAGCACAACTTGCCTCATTGCCTGAAGAAGTGGAAATCTCATTAACTGATTATATAGACCAAAAGCAGCAGTAGAGCAGTGGTAAGATGAAAAAGACGAAAAAGAAGCCAAGCTATTTCTTAACTAATGAATGTTTCCCATTTTCTTTTCAGATGCAGGTCCCGTAGTATCCAAGCAAGTCACTTACAGCATCAGTCTCACAGTTCTTGCAAGTGAACCTACTCGTAAGGACATTTCCTTGGGGCTAACAGCATTATGAATGTTGACATCAGTCGCATATGGAAAACTGAAAGTGAGGACCTATGGTACAGTTTTGTTTTTTAAGCAAGCACCTAACCTTTAGTGCTTTCAGTGGGGTTAAACCACTTCTAGATGCTTAAAATACGTGAGATGAATCCCAATAATAATGGACACAGTTTACTCTGATTTTCAAAATAAATATTATAAATTTTAAAATAAATATTATAAATTTCAAAATAAATGTTATAAATTTCAAACTAACTCTTTCTTTTTGTGTGTCAGGGTCAGCAATGATCAGAAAAAACAAGAGTAACATCCACATTTTGGCAGAAATGATCCAGCTCTCACTCATGACTTCCAACTTCAATAAACCTACTTCAATACAGTTTCTTGATGAGGTACAATTTAAACTATTAGCTATACCTTTTCCTTTTTTTTCATCAGTTCCTTTTTCCCTTGGGTTACTTAAGCAGGTTGCAAGGCTGGCAACATTCATGTTAGAGCAGTTTTCGAAATTCCATAGTATCTTCTGGTTTTGAAATTAGACAAAGGAAGAATATTCATTCCTCAGCTTGTAAGGAAACAGAATGAAACCTTAAAAATTAAAATAGCAAACTGAAATGTGTGAAATGATTTTAATAGATCCAGAAGAAACAATGGAAACCTACCCCCAGGCGCTCGTTCCCGAACACCTGTAAAGGAAATTTATGAAGCAGATTATCTGGTGTGTTGGGTGTGATTTTAAGGACTGTTCCTCGCTCGGAAGCAAGAACAGACAATCCCACCATTTGTTTCCACGTGGGAAAAATACACAATAGGAGAAAGTAAGAGAAGCAGACAAAGGAAGATAAACTCCAAATGATGACTAAAAGAAAGAGAACTGTGTTTTCCTTTTGTTTAACAGTGGCTTAGTGGAACAGGATGGACTTAAGAACAGCTCATTGGTTTGGGGCACAAAGCCTGGACATTGCACTTGGCTTTGTGATTTACCTGACACCTTGGAGAAACCACTTGGCTATCCTGGGCTATCCTGTTCTGTTTTTTTTTAATTGTCCTGACAACTTGGGTTGCAAACACAACTGAAGGAGACAGGAGATTTTCTCTTTCTGTTTCTTTGACCACAGTCTTGCACAAGGACGTAGCTGGTAAAAATGCTTAACATACCTGTGATACCATTTGGTAGGTTTTGTTTGGTGACAAAATTAAACTCTTAAAGACCAATTTACCTTCTCCTTGACTGCGATTGCACTAACTTAAGTGAAAGTTAAAAAAAAAATAAAACGGGAGAAGGTTTGTTCCACCAGTCATTGAATCATTATGTTAAGGTAGTATTAAATGAGTGAGAAATTTTACCTGCTCTATTTTTCTTCCACAAATTATAGATGTGCTTTTCCCTTCTATTTCTATTTTTTAAAGTGTCAGAGAATACTGATTTTGTTTCTCTCATTGCCATAACAGAAGTAAGGATTTTTTTTTTTCAGCAGCACCACTCATGAAGACAAATTTTTAAAGCTGGTGTTAACTTGTCCAGAGCAGTTAGTGAAGGAGGAAGGAGAGAATGAAAAAGATGCTTTCCTCCCCCTCAGAAGCAAACATGACTGGTCTGAGTTAACCAACAGAGAAAAACCCCTTCCAAGTACCATATAAGGATCAAGACTTCATGAAGTCCTGTTTACACACCTTGATTTGTATAAAACCATTTTAAGGACAGCACTACTGAAAAAAGGAGCAGCAACTATATCTGTTGCTATACAGCTAGACAGTACTGCTTATCTCTGGATTTTAAAAAAAACAAAACAGAAATTTATTTCCAGGAAGAAACAAACATTTTTTAATGTAGCAATGTAATTAGCATAGGCTTTCGTATCTGAATTCTAATGAATTCATTCTTATTTTTTTAATGTTTTATCACCACTCCCTTTTCCAGATCCTTCATATGATATATTAGTCTGTTTGGATTTGATAGGCAATAAAGACAGACCAGTCAGTCTGTTAGTTCTATAAACCTCTTGCTTTTACAAAATAATAAAAATAGCATAAAGACAGAGGGAAAAATCACTGCGTCAATTATTTATATAGAAAAAAGTCTACCTAGTAAAATGAAATTCCTTAGTTCCTAAAGGGCAGAGATGAACTTTTTTGGCTGCTTATGCAGAACTGTTATAAATATTTAAATGTAAATAATAAAATCTTTACATGCATAAATAAACATGAGATTGATATTACACACACTACAGCAGCAAAATATGACAACTGCTGCTTCTTCAGGAAAATGGATATTTCCTGTGACTGAGTTGAGAATAAACTCAAAGCTAATAAGATACCTCACATGCACTTCAATTCCACACTGCTTTTAAGCAAAAATTTCCCTTGGCTGGTCTTTATAGAAAAGGTCTGAAGAACTATCTGGAACAAATGTTTAGGGTGAAACAAAACATAAGTCCTGACTTTTTTAAACACAGGATATTTGGCTCAGCATGAGGGAAGCTGGAGGAATTTTAAGAGCTGGTGACATGAAAACTATCAGCTATTTAATCCATTATTATGGTCTTTATAACTCCAGGAATGAAGAGGTTAACTGGACTGAGGGTTGGGTCAGTAGCCTGAGAGGTGGACCTTGTGTGAAGAATGAAGTGGTGGTCCCCTGGCTTTCTCTTTGACTCCCACCTTAGCACTCAGGCCAGAGGAGCCTCCCCTGGCCCACGTCTCATGCTGTGGTCACAATCCCTTGCTGTGCCACATGACCTCTCTCACTACTGCCTTTTTCTTTAAGCCATCACGAATCATAGAATCATAGAATCTTGGGATCATAGAATAGTTTGAGTTAGAAGTAACCATGGAGGTCATCTAGTCCAACCCCCTGCAGCGAGCAGGGACATCTTCCACTAGAGCAGGTTGCCCAGGGCCCCATCCAACCTGACCTTGAATGTTTTCAGGGACCGGGCATCTACCACCTTCCTGGACAACCTAATCTATCAATTGATGGTCACCTAGCGAGATGAGGTGCACCTCAACTGAGGGGTCAGGTCCAAGATTGTTAACACTACTTTACCAGGAGGTTTGGTTTTGAACTATTGGTTATGTGCACATGATTAAATAAAACGAGTCATGGATCAGTTAGAGGTCAGCCTCATCCTGCAGGTAACGGGAGCAGCCTGACTTGTAGACACATGCCTAAATTCTCTTCCTTCCAGATAGGATGGCAATGTCCATACTGCCTGCTGTGAGCTGTCCTCAGCAAGAGCAAATCCCCTAGGCCGTGCCCAGGTAAAGTCTAGGATAGTGCTAGCCAGTGCAAGCCAAAACCGAACAGGAAGCATGCAAACAATTACATTTTCGGGATAACTGGGGGATAGAAGTTGAGAACACGCTCCAGCTTTGATTGGTTTGTTGGTATAGACATAGCTTTTGTTCCCTGTAAAGAATTATGAGGTCTTGAAGAACTCCATGTATATGAAAAGACTCTAGAGACAGGCTCTAAGACCACAGGAAATTCTATGATTAGCCTCTTTTCCCACAGATACATTTATTTAAGTCCTTTCCTAACATGAACTCATTTTGTGGTATATAACTTTTCTAGGCTCTTAATCCATATAGCCATCTGTAAAGTTTTGCCAATTGTATGAATTACTGTATATTTGCAGAATGTAAAGATACTCCAGCAACGCTAAATAAGGAAGTTCAGGATTACCACTTATACATTAAAAATAACAACAGAAAAAAAATCACCAAAAAACCTACAAAAACCAAAACAAAACAAATACCTTGAAAAGGTCTTGAAATCACATCTCTACCTTCGGTGTTATCTGACAAGTGGAGTCCAAACATGAGACCACCTGCCCAAGTGAGAGGTGGAAAACGTTCAGGACTGTTGAGCACTCCACGGATTTTCACAGTGGCTCGGCACAGAGCTATTTAGCACAGGTGTTTAATTATGACACATAAGGGAAGCTCACGGCATCCTACACTCTTTAGAATCACGCTCCCACCAGTACAGTGGACTTACGTCAGTAAACAGGGCTGAAAAAGCAGGTTCACTGCAACGTTTGCAGGTTCCCAAACTGCTCTGGGGCTTTTCTGACTTTGTGGGAACAAACAAGCCACAGGTACACACCGCATGAGCATAGGCATGATGCTGGATTAGGAAATTTTCTGTAGTTACGTTGTTTGGAATTGGAGGGTGGTTCATGAGTAGTTTGGATCATGACATCATGCTGAGAGTTTCTCTCCAGAAGCCTAGGGAATGAGAGAATCAACTCAAAAAAATCAAGAGAAAGCTGTCTGGAAAATTTCCAGTGCAAATATTTTTTGCTTCTGAGTTGTTGAGCGTAGAATGGATGGTGGAAACATTCTGATTTCAATTCATTCTGGTCTACCCAAAACACACAAGAAGAGAATGGAATGTCCCGGTAAACTCAAAATCCTCCATTTCAACATTTTTTGAGATGAGATACTCTGAATTTCTGTTTTTAAAAATGTAAGTAAAAAAAATTGTTCTAAGATTAGCTATAGACTGTCAGGGTTACTGAAAAATTTTTTTTCTCCATATGAGTCCATCTCCCTGACATAAAAATTGTTCTATTTTTTAAAAAATTGTATTCAAACAAAATTTGAAACCTATTTTCTTTCTAGATCTGACCATTCATTTGAATGGGTGCAACATTTCTAGTAGGACAAACAAGTGTAACTGATCAAGTATATAAATGTAGCATAGAAACCTGGTCATTTGTGGGTCCTAATTTCAGTTTAAAAATAGAAACTATTGTCTTTAGAGCCATACACAGAAAGCAGATACTCAAGTTGGATTAGTTCCAAGGTTCCTTACACAGTTATGAAAATCTTAGTGATAATACAGAACCTATTGGGCTGGTTGCTCCAAAAGAAAGTAATAATAATAAGAAAAAAGAACTGATAATTGTGTCCTTTCTGGAGTGGAATTAATCTCATTCATCTCAACTTACAAACATCAAGAAGGTGAGTTTAAATCAGTCATCTAGGATCTTTTGACAAGTCATGGAGAAAGACTGGATCCTTCAAAAGGTGATTCACCAGTGTTGGGTGCCTATTTTGGGACAAGGTGAATGGACTATGAATGATTTGTAGAAGGAGGCTAGATGACTTTTTTAGACTAGATGCATGATTTTAGTGGATGTGTTGGATTTACGTGGCAAGGTTTTGAGAGTGGGGTGGGAGTGGAGGAACTCCAGAGGTGGCCTCTGTGAGAAGGCCACCATGTCAGACAGAGACAGCTTCAGCCAGGTCCAAAATAGACCGATTGTTGCCCAAAGCTGGGTCCATCAGTGATGCTGGTGATGCCTCTATGATAATATATTTAAGAAAGGCTAAAAAATGTTGTACAGCACCTGTGAGAGGAGTGAGAGAAATGTAAGAGAAACAACTCTACAGACACTAAGGTCAGTGAAAAAGGAGGTGGAGGAGGCGCTTCAGGTGCTGGAGGAGAGATTTCCCTGCAGCCCATGGAGAAGATCACAGTGAAGCGGTTTGTTTGTCTGCAGCCCATGGAGAAGACCACAGTGGAACAGATATCCACCTGCATCCATGGAGGTAATGGTGGAGCAGATATCCACCTGCAGCCCATGGAAGACTCCATGTTGCAGCAGGTGGATGTTCCCTGAGGGAAGCTGCAGCCCATGGAAAGGAGTCCAGGCAGGATTGGGTTTTCTGGCATGAACTGTGGCCCATGGAGGACCCAGACTGGAGCAGTCTCTTCCTGAAGGACTGTATCCCAAGGAAAAGGACCCATGCTGAAGCAGTTCTTGAAGAACTTCACCCTGTGGGAAGGACCCATATTGGAGAATTTTGTGAAGGACTGTATTCCGTGGGAGGGACCCCACACTGGAGCAGGGGAGCAGCATGAGGAGGAAGGAGTGGCAGAGACAAGGTGTCATGAACTCACCACAACCCCCATTCCCCATCCCATCTGCACTGCTCAGGGAAGGGAAGGCAGAAGAGACAGGAGTGAAGATGAGACCAGGAAGACACGGGGCAGTGGTGAAAAAGTGTTTTCAGTTTTGTTTTTATGTCTTACTTTCCTACTCTGTTATTAATTAGCAAGAAATTAGATTAATCTTCCCCTAGTTGATTCTGTTTTACCCATGACTGTAACTTTTCTTGTCTTGATTTGTGGGCTTTGCCATTGTATTTTCTCTCCCTGTACTGCTGAGGAGGGGGAGATATAGAGTAGCTGGGTGGGCACCTGGTGGATGGCCAAGGTTCATTCGTCATAGAGGAAGGCAGAGTAGGCACATTCAGGACGGAATTCATTGGAGATAGAGGAGTAGGCTTTTCTGAGGCAGAATTCATTGGGTTGATATGAATTTATTCTAGATATTTCAATTTTCCCTTATTCATCATAGAGAAAGGTTGCACAGCCAGTTCCAACATGAATGTTTCCTCTGAAGATTTCTGAAGTTAGACAAAAGCTGATCTTGCCAGCAGTGTTTTATACCCTGATTATGAAATCTCAACGAATAACATTTTCTTTTTTTTACAGGTAGCTTCTGACAATCAAATCTTTCATATGGTGGAGGTATTTGGACATTAAACTTCTTTACTCCACAGGAAAAGAAATAATAAAGACATGCAATATCTTCCGATCACCTCAACCGTCACTGAGGTTATGAAACAGTACTCTTTTGCAATATTTTCTCCTTTGTTCTTATAGGAATGTAGATCTCCAGGCTAGGTCTTGAGACAGCTACTTAGCACAGTACCTAACTAGTGGACGACCTTTGGCATGAAGGGTGAAAACTGTGGGCTAGTGTACATTCCAGAAAGGTGAACTTCTTCTCATGAAACCTGGCTGTTCTTATGCAGAGACTGGACGGTCTGACACATCACTGTCTATCAGGAATGCATCTTCCATTCAAACACACTGAGTCCCTACTTTTTGTTTTGTAGAAATGCTATTTATCAAACAGCCTTCTGACCGCTTTTCTCAAAGAGTTAATGGGATTAGCTAAGATTGAGCAAGCTTTTCCTGTTGGCTGGATTCATGACACAGACACCTCTATGGAAGAGTAGGAAATCTTGGAATTCTATCCAAGTTATAGAAAGTGTGATACTTTACGCTTTAAGGACTTTCCAAAGCTATGATAATAATCTAGTTTGTAAGAATTTAGAATTCTGCAATCTGAATCACAGAATGACAGAATGGGCCGGAAGGGACCTTTGAAGATCATCTAGTCCAACCCCCCTGCTGTTGTCAGGGTCATCTTCAACTGGATCAGGTTGCTCACCTCATGACACCTGACCTTGAACATTTCCAGTGATGGGACATCCACAACTTCTCTGGGCAACTTGTGCCAGTGCCTTGCCACCCTTACTGTAAAAAAAATTCTTCCTTATGTCCAATATAAATGTACACTTGATTTTAGCTGCATGTCTTTGTTTGAGAATGGAAAGCCATTTCAACACAACATATGGAGTATTTAAAACCTCAATAAAAGTATGAATCATTAATCTCATCTCTCACTGGAATTGCTAAATAAGAACCTCAAAAATTTGGAGGTGTCTTTTGGTTTAACTTAGTCTTTTCAAGTCCAAATCTCATGTCTTGAAGATAACTGTCACAGAAGTCACAGTTGACTGTGATTTTAATATAAGTACTGAACATGAAATGGTTTATTTACATTGCCACTTTCCTGACAACATTCAGAAATCTGTTTCAATTCCTTCTAGAATTAAGAGTTTTTCTATCGAATTCTATACAGTGGTAATAAACAAGGGATTTCTAAATGCAAGGTAACATGTTCTCAGCTCAAAGACCTTACAATTTAGTTACCATAAAGGCAGCCCATTGATTCCAACCTTTTGACAAGGATTTTTCTTTCTATTCACTTTAAAGCTGTTTTACCTGGAGCACATATTCTGCTTTTGCTACAGCCTTTGAAAGCTGCTCCTTGATTTCAGCCATTTTCTTGCCTGATGTACAACAGTCACTACAGAAATATTGGAAATCAGTATGGAATCCAGTTTTCTTGTTGTTCAGCAAAATGAGACAAGCATCTTTAAAGAGCAGCTCATCCCAATAACTCTCTGTAGAGGGAACCTTGATGACTGACTTAGACCAGATGCTAACTAACATAAAATTAAAAATAATCATAATGAATCCCAGTAATAATATCTAATTGAAATCAGGTCAAATGTTACTGCTTATTACTGGTACATATTGAAAACAATGGTCCTGTGTTTACTCTTGAGAAGGAATACAATGTGGTCTCCAGGGTATTCCAATGCTCAGTATCAATAGCACAGTTTTGTAGCTTAGTCAGTGGTTTACATGGACACATTTGGTGTTTAGTAATTTAGAAAAAGAAAGCACTATTTCTTTTTTCTGTTGGGGAACCCTACTGTTAAACATCTCTCCAGCTAATGTTTAATAACTACCTTGCTTTATCTTGTACCAATCTTGACAATAATTAACCTGAAACAACTGCAGTTGTTTTTAATATAGGAACAGGTTTACTTTGACAATTTTAATTTGCTTGTTAAATAAAAGGTAAACAGTTAAAAGCATGACACTCTTAAGTGAAGAAATGAAGAAATTCTATGTTTTTCTTTCTTTGGAGCCTAAGGGCATCTTCCTTGACATGGAGTCAGCACTACTGGGCGAGGTTACAACATGCTGGGTTTGGCCAAGATGCAAACTGATCTCCCACAAAGATTTAGAGCAAGTCTGAAATAGCAACTAAGCATAAATTACATGGAGGTGTTTCATCTGGCTCCTTGCAAATCAAAAGCTCCAAGAAGTGCTAGAGTTATTCCTGAGAGGTATCACACAAGAAAGTTGCTGGTCATGGCCCTGGGTAGGGTCCAGGTTTCTTAGGAGAGAATTCTGAGTTACATGGAGTGAGAGCACAGCCATGAAGGATAGGAAGATGAGGGAGATAAACCACACAGCACTATAATTTCACCCTTGATACATGTATTGGGAGCATAAGGGTCTTGTTCAACTGCAAATTTCCTGGAAAAGGGCAGATACCTGCACTGGTTAGGCACAACATTGTCGGCTGCAGCTGGTGGCCTGCATGGCCACCACAGACCAGTCAACAGGAGCCAACCACATTTCTTTATCATAGTATCATTGTTGAGATCTTAATTCTTTCCCAAACCTATAGCATGTTCCAGTTAGAGTAGCTTTACTTAATGAAGACATGAATTAAGAGCTGGAAAATAACACATGGTGCTGTATGTAAAATGAGGAACATCATGCATAATACTTCCCCTTATTTGTACGTATTACATTTGCGACTGTCAAAACCAGGATTAACTATCCCTCTTGGGCTGTGCATTCTAAAATGCTTAATCTATTCTCCCCTTGATACAACAGAGTAACTCTCATTCATACACAAGCAAACTGACAAAAAAAAAATCTACCCTTGTTTCCCATCTCTCATTAATTTTCTACTACTTTCCATTAGCACCCAAAATCACCACACTTCTTATTAATGGAAAAACAATTCACATGTATAAAGTGCTGCATAAAGAAAACCAAGTTGGGGGTGGTGGTGGGGAAAGAAGTTTCAGAATACGTAAATGTAATAGTTAAATGTAGATTATTGCCCTTCGGTTCCTTGAGGGACAGAAATTCCTGTCACTAATGCCTGAAATTTCCTGACACCTGTTGAAAAGAGTGAAAGAAGAAGAGGGAAGGGACTGGAGTGGTGTTTGTCAGTGGATGATTCTCAGGCTGTGCCTTCCCATCTACTCCTAGGCACTTGACTACTAAGAACTAGAAACTTCGCACTCTAGTGTCCTTATACTGCCAATGGAAAGGTAGAAGGAAGAGTTCCCATCTGCATTCTTGATGCTTCCATCTGCATTCCTTGGCGGCTTCAAGAAGTGCTTCTCTTAATCCTTCTCTGTAAGGATCTTTGAGTGACTGACAAAGTAGACATCACAGGGACCTAAATTTTGGTTGCCCTTAGAACAACAGCCAATTAACGAAAAAATACACAGATTGTAGAAACATAGAATCATAGAACAGTTTGAGTTGGAAGGGACCAGGGAATTCATCTAGTCCAACCCCCCTGAAGTAAGTAGGGACATCTTCAGAGCAAGAGTTTCAAGAACCAGAAAGACACAGGTCTGTAATCACTGTTTTAAGACCTGTTTCTTCTCCTGAACTGAGTTGATCTTAGCAAGAGAGAATAGAGAAAAACAGGTGCAAACCTCCAATCCTAAATGATTCCCAAAAGTTGGTACAAATCAACTGACTCCTGGAAGCTATCTTGAAGACTATGAGATATTTTTCCACACACACAAATGTTTTCTCCTTCTTTCGTGTACATGTAGAAGCTTTACTTCTCTGGAATTTGTAATGTTTCCCCACTATTTGCCACTTGAACATGATCCTCCTTGGTAACCACATCTGCCATTGCCAGATTTCCAGCCTCTTTCCACAGTGCATGAGAATTTTCCTGCTCATTCCTGAATCATTTGGGTTTCTCTGTGCAGCCTGCAAATTTGAAGATGAAATTGCCTAAAAAGAGCTTTTTTAAAAAATAAATACATTGTATAATTTGTTGAATAATAGCTCCTGTTCTATTTTATTCCTTTCACCAAGTGAACAGACGAACAGCAGGGTAACACTATAAATAAATAACATCATCCCACATTTCAGATCACTCAAGCTGTTTTAACAAGGATCAAATTTTCCCACCCAACTTTAGGCACTTAACTGAGAGGCTTAATTCAGGGCTATCATCACCTTATCTTTCCTCTGTAGACAGTGGAAAAAGATCGGTATCCCCGGGGGTGATTCTGGCCAGACTACAGTATGAATCTCTTTCCCTCCCTGACTCTAGAGGACGTTTATTTGGGTCTTAATCACCATATCTAAGACAGTTAAAGTCAGGTGAGATGAATAGCAAGAGGATTAACAAACACAAATGGGTCTTGACTATGGTTTTGCTGAAGCTAATATAAAGATGCTTAAAACTCTACATTTAATCGAAACGTTGTAAATTCAAGGGAATTCAGATAAGTTAATCTGGTTTTATCCTGACTCTATTTTTTTTTTTTTTATTCCTGTTCTCAAGACTCTGTTACTAGCATAGGGAATGTAACTGCATTGGCTCAGAAAAGTGCTGGGTAAACACACGCTTCTGGGTTTTGTTCTTCATAGCCATAATATTTGGCATGGTTTAACTGTCACCACGAAAGGTTGTGTGTATTGATAGGTGGGCAGGTATCTTGTGGTCCTGTGATTTCATTTACCTTTAACTGCATGAGAAGCTAGAATGAAAGCAAGCATCGTACAGTATAAAAAATGTACTTATCACCACTCTGTTAGAAAAATGATTCTCATCACAAAGTATCTATGCATTCTGAATAATTTTTCCATTTTTGCCTTCCACCTTTATTAAGCACTGTCACTTTGCTTTTTTATGTAAATAGGAATACTTTCAGAAAAAATGCTTTAAAAGAATAAATATATAGGCATCCATGAGTGTTCCAAGTCAATCGTGAGTATTTCTGCGATATGTCAGCACTGTGGCTTTGTGGAATGCAACACATCAATATTTACTGCATTGCCATGTGAAATGCAATATTCACACTTTTGATTTAGCTGATGATAATTCAAATTATCTCACTTTAACAGAGTCCTGATCTGTTAAAAATCTATGGAAAAACATGAATCAGATACCAGTTGTCCTGGTACGAAAGAATTTGATTTCATTTATGATAGGGGAGATTGGAATCTAGCTTAATCTTAGAATCACGTTGGGTTTTACATTGTGTCATTGTCCAGAACAGCTCAGACCATCTACAAGCAGATAAATTCTGCCAAACCTGGGAACGTGAACACTCTTAAATGTATGCATTTGTATAAAAACACATATTTATATTGTATTAGGATGCATATGTGATGTTTTATTTATATTCTGCACACATAATGACTACCCACTTTATTAAGCAAATAAAATAGCGCCTATGGTAGTGCAATTTTTTATAGCTGTGTTTTCTCACTCTGCAAGCTAATTTGCATATCTATATATCAGCACCGAGTTAACGGGGCTGGAGATGCAGAAACTACGAGTGGACAAAAGACACCTTAAGAAGCTACAAACCAACAACCAGAAAAGCCTTTTAGCTGGAAGTCAGCAGACTTTTATGTCAAGCTTGGCTGACTAATTATTGCTTATAATTTGCATTAGGATTAATTAACTAATTAGAGAGGAATGTCTGAAGGCAAAGTTATGGCTCTGCTTGTCAAGCTGAGGACTTTAATTATTCTGATATTTTTAATTATAATCAGCTGCTGAATGAGTATTACATTGTCAGCGACTATAGCTGAAGCTGCAGCGGGAAGGGGAGCTGAAGGAATTGTGGGTATTGTGCTACCACTTCACCTAGAACCATGGAAAGGTAATGCCAGCTACGCAAATATAATAGGAAAGCCTTCTGGCTTCAACACTGATTAAAAGCACGTACACAGCACTATGCAAACTGTGACAGTTCAGGGTTACTTTATCCTTTTAAGTGTAAGTGAGCAACTTTTCCTTCAGGAGCATTCCTGAGCCTATATTCTCTTTTTGTTTAAATTCTTTTTTTTTGGTGAGCCCGAATTGTCTCTTGGTCTCTAGATACACATAGCTTGATGCATATTGCTTTGTGAAACTTAATGTAAAGGGGCAGTAGAGAAAGCAGAGCCCAGAGCTGGGACAGAGAAAAAGGCATCCTCTTGCCACCTTTGTGTAATTTAGGGAACCCCAAGATGTCCCTGTTCCGATCAACAGAAGCTTTTCGGTGCTGCAAGGAGAAGCTTTATCCATTGTAGAAAAGGATAATTTCTGATACATATCTGATTTGTTTGCCAAGACTTCTGTGATATCCTGGCTTAAGGGCTTGATCTCACAGCCCTGACAGGAGTAAGTTTGTTCAGCAATTTACTGAGGCCACCCCTTTCCTTAGTTTTTTTCTATGATAACCATCACTGCAGCATATGGATGCTTCATTATCCCCAGTAGATATAATCTCACAACCCCTGCACCGATACTCACTTTTTAAAAACAGGAACTGGGGAATAGATTAACTAAGGGCTGGAGTAGACTTCAGTACAAAGCCTCTGGTTGGTGCTTTGCTGAAATTTAAGCCTCTACATGTCAGAAGGTGGAATCCCATCACCTGGTTTAGGTCCAAGCTTTGACACTGAGTTTTCAGATGTTCGGCCTATGGTGTTTCAGTATATTTGGAATAACCACCTAAGTTCTCTGCACCACTTCTGAAAAGATGGAACTGGTCTGCCTAATGGTGATATTCCCTCCTCTTGTTGACTAGGCACGTTCACAGGGCAATCTAGCCTGACTGTCTGCCAAGAGTATAAGGAATCAGTATGAAATATTAAATGTTTTGGGATGCACATCATCTAATCCCCTCCAAGGGATTCAAGTATTCTTACCTCCTATTTCTATAATGGTGAAGTGGGAGGTATGAATTCAAGGTGCTAAGTCTCCTGAGGTGGATTGAGCTTGTGCCTTTCAGGCTGTGAGTATTCTAATTGCCAGGCTCTGCAGAACCTTCTCTTAGGCACTGAGGAGGAGAGAGTACAAAATTCACTATTCAGTTATGTAGTAAAAAGGTTAGAGGAAGGCTAGCTCAGGCTGGAAGTGAGGGTATCCAGTTGAGAAGAGGCCCTTGGATCATGTACTTGCCCATCATCTCATCCTAAGACAACAAAATACAAGCTTGTCCATATTGTTTGGAAGCTCTGAGCCTTTCCCACTAAAGAAAAAAAATTGCTTATTTAGCCCTCTCCTCAGGGGTCATAAACTAACAAATGAACTAAAAAAAAAATTCTTCTATTTTTATAATGGCAGTAAATCTGTAGCATTTCTAGGTATTTACTAACTTAAAAAAAATAAATTAGTACCATTTTTGGATCCATGCTGTTCTCTGAACACTGTAAAAGAAGCGTGCATGTGTACAAGAGCAAGAAGTGACTCTGAAACAGCATATTTCCATTTGAGAAATTAAGGGATAACATCGTGCTGGCAAGATATTTACTCAGCATATACCTCCAAAAAGCAGAATATGTTATATTCCAAATGTATGCACATGTTTAAAAAGTTAATGTCTTAAGCTTTCTGCCTTCTAGCCAAGTATATCTAATCTAATTAGTGCTTTCCAGCCAAACATGGCCAAAAGCAGGCCCAGAGAATGTTGACAACTCCAAAGACATGGCTCACCTCAGGCCTTTCCCGCTCTTCAGTCTATCCTAAAATTTTGAATGTACCTTGCAAAATAAGTCTTAGTTTTAGGAGTTTGTCACTGTTTAACTTCGTGTTGCTGCAAGTGAACTCAAAGTGCTCAGACTTTATCTCTTCACCGTTCTAACAATTGTTCTACATCAATGCGAACAAACAGAGCATCAGATGTCCTAGAATGGAGGCAAGCTAAAATATTTGGTAGCATTTTTTGTCACTAAAGGATAAAGCAAGAAAGATTAAGATGCTATTTTGCATTTTATCCCTAATGTAGTAACAGTTAAACATATGTCCACTCTGTGGATGTGTCTCTTAAATGTGTACACTGAAGATAAACTGGCTGTTGCTTCTCTGGGCAAGCTTAGTTCTTAAAAGCATAAAACATCAATACAGAGAAAGTAAAGACATCATAGTTCTGCAGCTACAAAGAAAAAAATTCTTTGGTAGTTTGAAATTTGTTATATTGACATTTTCTATAGCTTTGGGAAATAAAAGCAAAATATTTAGTTAACAGAAACAAGGTACTTTGTCGACTCCCATTCCAGAAGGATTTAGTGGCAAACTAAGGACTCCACTGGTGCCACTTTTTGTAGGCTAGCTTGGATTATAGAAAAAAAATTATTCCTTTTAATCTAAAGAATATAAACTAGATGTTTTCAGTGTTTTCTGATGTGATCCGGAGAGAGGGGAGGAGCTGGAAGGGGTTGAATTGTTGACCTATGTAGTTTTACTTTTTCTCCAGCTAGAAAAGTTCTTTGCATAAGTAGGTATATGTCCATACTGGTTGAATAAAACACAGATGAACAAATGATGCTGATGTCTGCCCAAAACCAGGGAAAATTGTGCATATCCACTTTGGGATTATCAGGGACTTACTGCCACAAACCTTTATTTCTGCATTTTTAGGTAAAACTTGGTCAATTTTGGGATTTGCGTGTTGTGAGGCAAGAATTTCAGAAGCAATTAAGTCTCAGGATGCAAATTTCTGTATTCTTATCACAGCTTGTTTTGCCAAGAGGGGATCTCTACTTTCAGAAAAATTAAATAGTAAAGCACACTGGGAATATTGCCCATGAACTTAAGGGGGGGCAGGGAGGTGTCAACAGAAAAAAACCCTTGAGAAGAAGTAGGAAGAAAAAAACAGGCACAACTTGAACTTTGAGGCAAACTTATCAAGCATTTGAAAACAGAAAATGTTTAAATAAATAAAACCTTTCCTTAACACTCCCCAGTCTCAGGTTAAAGACAGCTTTTGTATGCATCATAATTTCAAACTTAGTGTTTTTTTTTACCTGTTAGTAGCTTTTCTAAGGCTTTTGTTCTGTCATCCAGAATTCTGTTTGAGAATGTCAAATCAATAACAAAACCAAAATCATTAGTGGATATTATTAATTTTCGTTCCCTCTTCCCATTTGGTCAGTAATGGTCTAAAACCAGAAGAGAAATAGTTGTTGTGACTACCATGTCCGTTCCCGGCAAGAATACGGTTTTGTTTTTCTTCATATTTTGGATACACATTATTTTTTCTTCTTCAATTTCTTTGTTTTAGTTAAATAAGGCGAAGAACTAAGAAAATTTTTTTCAGCCCATAATCAGTCATGCAAAAGTATGCATGATTATCAGTGCTCCGTATACCTACTTCAGTTTTAATGTCTGTAAATCTGTCCCTCTTTATTCTACTATATTCTAGATTGTTCTTCTAGACACCCACATCTTAGCTGAAGCTGTTCTTCACTTCATTGATTGCACACCGATGTCTGAATCACCTAGCTAGGGAAGAGCCTGCAATGGATCTTCACATTTTTAAAGAAGCTTAAAAAAGTGCAAAATATTCTTTAGGAAGTTGGAAAGGCGCATTGGTCTATTATGGATTGAATAAGACATTTGATGGTGATAAAATTAAACTATTTAGTTTTGAATCCAACAAATGACACATTTTTCTTTGGCAATGGTGTTTTGCACATTTTTAAGAAAAATAAAATAAAAATAATAAAAAAACCTATCTCAACACTCAAGGAAGAGAGATTTCTACTTAAAAAATGTTCTAAAAGTGGAGATTTTATGTATCTTTAACAAATTACAAAATATTTTTTTTCTCCAAAAGAAAGACCTCAGTAAAATCAAGAAGCCCAGGAGTTTATTGGTGAGACATTCTGGTTGCTGTAGGAGTGGATGATGCTAGGAGGAAAAGAAAGGAGGAGTCCAGGGTTAGAAAGGACACAAGTGGGAAGGGGCTGATAAGTAACTCAAGGGAATTAGTTTGTTCCCACAGGTGTCCTGGGGTCACCACACCAATCTTCCCCTGGTACTTATTTGTGATTCACCACCACCAGGTAATCACTAGCTTTGGCTTACCAGGGTTCTTATTTTTCATCGCTAATGAGAGGATGTTAATTGCAATATTCTCACAACTTAGGTACGACACTGTTAAATAGCAACAACAGTCAGAAAGCCAAAGGAAGCCCGCGGGCAATGCCGTCCTTACAGCCACTTTTTTCCATCACCGAGCACTTTGGCATTCTTGCATCCCTAATAATTAAAACCTACAAAATTAATCATTTCCCTTAGATAGCTTGATAAATCCTTGCCTGCAAGATCTGTGTGCTGGGGGTGTTCCTTAATGCCAGTGGTGTTCCTTAATGCCATCTAAATACTTAGCCATGGGCTTGCCTGGGTAATCATGCCTTAACCCTGCCCTGAAGGCAACCATCCTTGGTGCTGATGAGCCACTGGAAGGAGCGTATTGCATGTTCAGATTGAATATAAATTGGAGACCCTTCCTCTAAATTATCTGCTTTTTCCTGGAATTATCTGCTCCAAGAGGTACTGTTTAAGTCTATTTTTGTTTTATTCAAATTGAAATACAAGGTCCATTATTTGCCATAGGTGCTGACTGTACCAGACGGATCTTTGGTGTAAAAAAGATAAGATTTCCAGTACTGGTAATTATAAAGCTTTTCAAAAAAATGTTGAGCCTACTTAGGTATTTTAGACTGGATAATGAATTATATTTTGTGGTGTGCTCGTAAGGACCTTGGGATATTTTTCACCTTCCATTACTGCACTGAAAAACACCAGGCAGACATTTACTGCACAAAAGATTTCATGGGCAGGGATGTTGGGGCTCTGTCAGCCCCTCTCATCTTCAAAGTTACTTTCAATGTATTTTGATTTTCTTTTAGGAAAGTGTAACTACATTCCAACTAAACAAGAGAGAAGAAATTGTGTTTGACTTTTGCCCTGTATTCTCAGAGAAGGAATTCTGTCCTATAGGATACCCCTATAGGATACAGATTAGCCATTAAAGAACTAAATTTATATTTCCCCTTCTTCATGCATTTGACACAAAAGAAACCCTTTAAAAATTCTCATCTCTTATATTCTTTGCCCAGATGAAAATTCCCTGCACTTTTGTCCATGTAAACACAGAATTAGTCTCCTGCAAGTTGAGGTGGTGGCAGTTCCTGAACACAGTCATATTTTGCAGATAACAGGATTAGCTTGGATGTGGGTAATAAGTTGGTGAATCTCCCCCTGGCCATTTCTCAACACTGTGAGAGCACTAATCCTTTATGCTTTGATGTCTTCTAGTTTTCCATCAGGTGCAGCTCGGCACTTTTGTCCTGGGGCAGTCAGCGCTCTTATAAGATCTCATAGTGTCCTCATTAGCTGCGCCTATTTACCCAGCCAGCCTGTTGAACCCAATTTATAGTTTATGTGATTAATTCCCAAAGTACAGTAAACTCTAGCTTTAAGGCTCTCTATTATATGACTGCATCTCGTATAAGGGCAAAACACTAGCTACCGCTCTTTTGTTATATGGCTTCACTATATATAAAACTGCAATAATTTTGCTCCCAACTACACGTTAAACATCATTATATATCCCTCCTTTCAGACATACAACCTATAAAAATGTTGCACACTGGATCATAAAGAAACATGCATGCACAAGAGTAATTTCTTGGTTCTTTTCTATTTTTATTTTCAAAATCTATGTCTTTAACATTTGATACTACAATTATTGATATTGCTGAGTAAGTCTAACAAGGCACATAATTTAGAGCTGTTTATCCATGGAATTGCAGGTGACAAAGGCTTAGCAGTCAAAGTAGCAGCCTGTAACCACTGGCACTTTTTAAAAAAAACACCAAACATGCAGGGTTTGTAGATAAAAGACTTACGTTGTGAATTTTTATGCAGTCATTTAAGTCAACTGATGACATCTGTCAGCTCTGCTGTATTTCCTCCTATGTGAGTTGGATCTCTGGTAATTTGCATGTGAAAGAACATTGTATCTTTTTTTAAATAGATGATCATTTCCAGCTATATCTCCTCAAGGGTTCATCGGGAGGGGCATTCTGCAAGTCTTTTTTTTTTTTTCTTTCACATTTTCCATCCTTCTAGTTTCAAAAAACCCTACAGCTCCTTGGAAATTGCAGTTGCACTTGATGATCCCCATCACAGAAGCAAAACACAAAATCAGAATATCTCAGAGTACTTTGAGTAAGATGCTGAAAGTCCTGAGCAGAGAAGATGACGGAAAAGGGATGATGAACCGGATAATTCAGTGTAAGCACAGGTAACCAAAGCTGCTTGTTTAAACAAAGAGACCCAACTTTGCATACAAAGGCCATATTAGAACCAGTTATGACACCTGCAAAAAAACCCCCCCCAAAAAACCCCAACGACAACCCTACAAATAGCAGAAGGACAAGTTCTTACTTTAAAGTACTTTTGTAAAAATGGAAAATGTGCAGCTCTGGCCACTGAAAATCTCATTTTAATTTTAAATGAGGCTTGGTCTGTTGTTTCAGTAGCCTTGGTCCTGTCTGATAACCAGTATGAGACCCCAACTAGCCACAAAATATCCTACTTTAGTGAAAACCCCAGGGAAGATAAGCTCTAGCTCCACGACCTTCCCTGAAGCTACATAATCAATAAATTTTGAAGTTGACTTGGAATGATGAACCACCTGGAAGGGCAAGAGAATTGTTTAAACTTTATGCTCTTTTGGCCCTTGGTATTTCCAATGAGACCTATCTGCAGTGACACCTACCTACAAAGCTCTGGTCTAGGACAACCAACATGAATATCATCACGCACGTTTGTATGTATATAGAACCTGATATCTAATATACACTTAGATACACATGTATATATTTACATGAAATGAAACAAACAAACAAAAGAGACTCTATGGCAATTCATGGGAATTAAAAGTCTTTATGCACCATTCTTTCCCAATTTGCATATTTTTCTGCAAAGGCAGAGGGAATTCCATTTGTCTGAACATTAGGCCCAGGATGTAGATGTTTGGGCACAAGAAGTTTTCTTAGAAAAATTGTTGATCAATGTTTGGGCATATTAATGAGTCAAATTCTGCCCTTTTCACCCATCTACTGTATGTTTGTGCTTATCTCAACAGATGCTTTTTTTTTTTCCCCCCACTGCAGTTTTCTTTCTTTGAACTGTGAAGATCTGGTGAATTTTGTTGAATGGTCTTCTCAACAATGAATGGGATGGATGTCCCAGCAGCTCAGTCAGAGACTGCAATCCAGAAGAGCTGGAACTTCCAAGCACATCTAATGACCATATGCAAATTAAATTTACAAGCCTTGGGCAGATGTCTTGGATGTTCAATGGGACAATGATATGTGCCAAATATTTCAACTGTTCCTGCTCACTAAATCTAACGTGTCCTAAAAGCGTTTGACCCGTAGGTAGCTTGTATGTGTTTATTTCTGCACAGAGAGATCTGGAGCAGAATGGTTTCTTCTTGAAATCTTTCCAACAAAATATTTTTTAAATATAGAAAAAACACCATATAATTGTATTTATGTATGTACATATAAATTACATAAATATGTTTGAAATATTTTATATATTTGTAACTTTATAGGGTAAGGCAGCATACATTAGTACAGAACAAACTCTTCTATTAAGATTTTGAACAAGTAGGGAATAAATAACCTGAATCAGGTGCTGACTTCTCTGGCAGTTTTTATTGTCTTAGTGACCTTATGCTAAATTTTTTTTTTCCCTTTATTGACTTGAACTTTTTTACAGGACATACATAAGAAACTATGATACTTGAGCTGCTTTGCTGTACATTAAGCTATTTTTTTTGAGATACTGAATAATTTCCACTCAGAAACTGTGAACACCAGCAGTTCTGAAGTTCAAAAGCTGACCTATCACAGCACTGCACAATAAGCATGTTTTCCTTCCTCCTCCAACGCTGAGTTTTGCATTATCTACTCTGAAGGATACATCGTGTCTTTGAATATATTCAGCGAAATTAATAAGTCCAATAAAAGAAGCAGATAACCTTATCAGTATTTCCTTGTGTCGGATCGTAGACTGAGGAAATGAGCATTTGTATGAGCTTTTATAAAACTCTGTTTCTTCAATAATATTGCTGAGCATATAATGGGAAATGAAAAAAGGAGATTGCATGTGTAATGGAAATTTCCTGATTTGTATTCAAAATTCATGTTCATACTTTGTAATATTTACCAGTTCTAGTGAGCAGCACTTTCTCTCAGTACTTGGTAAACAAATGACCCACAAACAGCTTGCGATGGCTTAATGATCCATAAATAAGAAAGATGTTGCAGCTTTTGCAAAAGTTTCAACTGAGATTTAAAAAAAATATATTATAAATTTAAGGTTTTAAACATTTGCTTAGGCACCATAGGGAGTAAGTTTTTTTGCAGCAAGCAGGTGTCCTGTTGGTCCTGGTGATGTCAAAAAGTTCCCCCTGTGGGAATGGGGTCAAAGCACTGGCACTGGAAAAATATGTGGTATTGCAATGAAATTCTTTTTAGTCTGCGTACTGCAGGTGCTGTGAGTAGAAAATTCAGTGTGAAAGGCAGTGAAGATTATTCATACAATAATAATGAAAGGAGAAGAGTACTCTGCACATTTATAATGATTTTCATTCAATGTTCTCTTAGGGCTTTGTAAAAGAATTTGGGCACCAATAATGCTATCCAAACAAAGCAGAGGTAGCAGCATTATTCAAGAACACACAAAGAGTTGTTTTGGAACCAGGGATAAATAAACAATTCTCCTGTCTATACATCCTGTACTATTGCAGATTGCACTGCTAGATCTGAGAAAATAAACTACCTGTTAAAATATATTTGTTCACAGTGAAAATCTTCAGGTTAACTTGCTTTTGAAAAAAATATTTTCAAAGGTATTTAATATATCCTTCCTGGAAATTTCAAATTCTGATGTAGATACTGGATCTCATGGTCTTTCTGAACTATGGCATCGAACCTGTGCTCACTTCCAATGATTATTTAAAGTCTATCTAAGCTCTTAGGGTCACGTTTACCCAAGCAGGCTATACTAAAAATGTCTTCCTTTTGCTGCTGATGCACCTGTAGAAGCCGTTCTTGCTGGTTGTCACATCCTTTGCCAGAATGAACTTCCATTTGGACTCCTAATTCATCCCTGCACGCTCCGACAGTGTCTCTATATTCCTCCTGGGTACCATATATGCAAAATGATGACAACTGTCATTTGTACCCTTCTGTTTTACTTATTTTCATAAATTCAGACCATATAAGTTCTATGAATATGAAACATTGTTTTTTATCATGATTTATAAGGAGACTGACGTCATAAGCAGCCCTGGGCAAGAACTGGATATTCTGCTTTGCACAGTTAGTTCTTTTTGCTTCTTCCAAAATGTTTTTTCTGTTAAGTGAAACAGTAAAAAATAATGTGATGAGGGCATCAAAAAAAAGCTATCACTGAGAAATTCCTTTATTTTGTCTTAATATTCTTCCCCATAATATTATTCTCTTTCTAGAAAGCAACCAACCGCAAATAGAGGGGAATATTCCATTCTGACAGATTAGGAAAAAAAAGTCAATGAAACTGACAATTTTAAAAGATGTCTTAATTTTCGATGCTAATAAAATTGTCTTTTTGGTATTTTTATATAACCAATATCCAACCTGCAGTAAGAGTGACTTAAGGAAAAAGTCCATGACTCTAATACTTGTGTTCCAAACCATAATTTAAGACTAAAATCGGCAAAGGCTTCTTCACGTGCTAATAAACTTTTCTTTTTTTCATAAATATTTCAGTCCCTTTGAAGAAGATTTACGGTACAACACAAAAGCACAGTGCAATAATTTACTGCCACATACACTCATGTATATGTACATAGTAGTATAAGCATCAGTATGCCAGTAATTCTAAGTATAAACATAGAAATAGGTACATGTACAGTCTTTTCTTATCGAAGGGAAGGATTTTTGCAAACTACGAAAGCATTGTCCTCTAGCCTAATTCCTGAAATACTGCAAAACGTAACAGACAAGGTCTGTGCCTGTAGGGAGAATTTCTTTTCATCCCAACTTTCCATGTCTTCCTAGGGCATGTCGTCTTCCACCTCAGAAACTTTCCTTGACTCTTCCAGTTTTATCCTCCTCATTTCTTCTTAATTCATTTCTCATCTGCACTACACCCCTATGGCACTTATTCTGTTTCCATCTCAGAGGTTCATAAGTCATAGTCTCTAAGTAACTATTTTTCTAAGCCCTGCCCATGCAACTGACATGTCCTGCTTGGGGGAGTATTTCTTCCTTGCATGTTTTATAACAACCCACAGTTTCAACGATTTTGCTATTTTACAGGCTTTTGCCAAGTGCTTTGTCTTTTCCAGTTCTGTTACTTACATTGTTTGTCAGACTGGTTTCAAATTAAAAAAAAAAGAATTTTTGGTGCCATCCCAGATTCTAATTATTGGTGCTAAGGAAGGCTGGTGCCTTGTTCATCTCAGTGCAGCTTTAATTTCATCTTTCATGACTAAATCAGAAACAAAAGTGTACCTTTTGACGTTGTGTTTATTGAGTTGTCCTATTGATTTCAGTTTAAGGGCACCATGAACTGTTTTCCGTGTAAAGGTACCAGAATGCCCTTGATACATTGGGGTAAATTGAAGACAAAATAAACCATGAAGCAGGCTGTGTTATAAGCCACATTCATATATGAATTTGCTAATTTTCTGCATTTGGGAGTTATTCTGAAAATTTTGCACTGTAGTAAAAATCAAGGTGACTCGAGAGGACAACTGCAAAGGATGTAAAGCTGTTTCACTGGTTCCCAACCTGTAAGACACGACCAACTGGCAAGGTGTGACCCTATTACAGACAAGACACAGTGTAGAGCCTCAGTGGATGACACTTGTCATCCTCTGTCATCCTGGCTTGAGTGACAATATTGTGTTTATAGCTGGACTCAATGATCTTAAAGGTGTTTTCCAACTTAAATTATTTTATGACTGCACCATGTTCCTCAAACCTGGAGCTCAAGGGAGCACTGGTACTGGCTCTGAAGACCATCAGCCAGGTTCAGGCAGATTTATTATATGTTACAGCAGATCATCTCCCCTTAGCAAGCACCAGCAACAGCAGAACAGGAATGAGGGGCATGGAGAAGTAAACAGAAGGAAGACAAGAGGAGCTGGCACCATATGTACCATTTTTTTCCACAAGGATCTCAGCCACAAAGACACTGAGGATCTCATCAAGGTATGACATTCTGTGCTGTTTCCTAGCCCTTGCTGAACCTAGTTTGGATCCAGCAATTGGGAAACTCAAGCTACCAGCTTTAGTTTCTGCAATGTTATTATACCCTGATAGGTCATATCAAGATGAAGGTGTTCCTGCTCTCAGCTTATTGTTGTTTGTCATCCTGTGGTATTTTATCAGTGTTATTTGTATGCCTCAAAATATTGATACGTCATTCTTTGTATTTATTTTCTAAAATACTAAATATGCTGCTTTTCCTGGCTGTACATCTGCTGGTTTAATTAAAAAAGATTGTTTGTCTTTAAAATATGCTTATGGAAAACACAGATCAAGCTGATTCAGATGCTCATGACCTCAGATATCTGTTCAACGATATCTAAAGAGACTAATATCTCAGGGATCCAAGTCAATCTCTTTAGAATCTTTTAATTAACTTTTCCTGAATAAAAACATTTTTGTAGGAAAGTAGGAGATTAATTTATATGCCTTTAGTTGGCTCTTTTCCTGTGATTAGAGATACATTAGCAAACTAAGTGTGCCCAGGGTGTGGAGTTTCGTATTGTGCTCTGAGTGTCCATACTGTGGAGCTGCCGGTCCAGCCTCTAAAATATCTAACCAGCCTGATGCTTTGCCAGGTAACACACAGGCAAAGTTCAGTGGGATAGTGTCTGCTAGGGACAGCTATTGATAAGATGTTAACATCCAGTCACCCTGTTTTAGAGGTCAAGAGAGCACAGAGAGGTTTCTCAGTGGAGGAAAGGAAAGCCCAGTGGGACTGAGTTCCTACCCTAAGTACCTGAGAACCTTGTGTTTCGTTGTGAAGACTCCAGGATGGTATTTGAAGGCATAATGTCAGTAATCCAGCAACCAAAAAGAAACTATTCACTACCTGTCCCAGCATTCTTCTAAACCTCTGAAATGCCATCTTAATGCTAGCATGCAAATTTTCCATCTATATAGGCTGAGCTTTTTATTCTCTCTAAGCTTGACAAACACTTATTCCCTAACTCATTGCAGTCAAAATAAAAATGAGGGATTCAAAACCACTCAAAAAGTAATTTGCACTTATTTAGTCAATTACCACCCACAAACAAGGTTCACCTAGGGTCTCTTTTGTGTCTGAACCTTTGTACCTGAAGATGCTGATCTCTTCTGTTGCATTTCAGAGTCAAACATTTAACAAAAAGGTCTTTCAAGCCTCTGTAGCCAACCCACTAGCTGGTGTGGACAACATTTCTGAGGCTAACAGCACACGAAAGAATGAGCTGATATTGACTTTAGCTGTTTTTGAATCCACCCAGATACCACCAGGCAATTACATTTGGGTCAAAGGAGGGTGAGATTGAAATTAATTGTTCCACATCTGTAGCAGAATGCATTTTTTTGCACCTTGAAATTTAAATGCATAGCATTGTTTAAGTACATTAATCTTTGTAGACCATAGACTGAGAAGACCGTTACGCTATAGGAGTTTTCCCAGTGACTCAGGAGATGGGAAAAAGGAAAGTAAGAGTTCAGCTGATGTCTTGATAAAGCTGTCTTTGACACTGCGCCCTAGAGACTGTGACTTTCCATCATCAAATATGAGCAAGGGGTAGTGAAGCAACCATCAGCCAATGTTTATGCGGTCCTTTGAAGTTGGGAAATGCTTCTCCATGCTTCTTCTTTTTCTTTTCTTTTTTTTTCTCCTCAACCTCTGGCAGGCATGTAGATGAGACATTTTTACCCAAAATGCTATTTTAGCCTTTTGTTTTACAGAGATAAATTAGACATTTTGTTCTGTTCCCTAAAAAAATATTAATTAAAAGAATAAAAAAGCCTGATTTGATTTCTAATATGCAGCTAAAGCTTAAGCTGGCTAATCATTCCTAATATACTGCTTAAAGCTTCCTCTGACTCACAGCCAACTGCAAAGGGCAAGTCAAAACAGCCTTGGATAAATAATTAAAACATTTAAAGATATTAGGCTTATATTTTGATTCTAATCTTCAGCTGGTATAAATCTGCCCAGCTCAACGAACAACGGGTGGAGTTGCAGAAACCAAAGACTGGGTCTTATTTTCAAGACTTCCCTAGGTCATAAGTGAGTAGCATTTATTTTTATCAGTATTTCTAAATCCAGCTATTTATTTCTCACTGTCTGATAGTTTCTGAAGCTGCTTTTGAATGGGAATAAACATAGATTGTTACCTTCTCATTTCTGTGCCCACTGCAGAGGTGAATTCAGGTAGTGCTGGAATAGTCATAATTTTATTTTTAATCATGGATCTATCTCGTATAACTTTGGCTGTCTGCTAGACTGACATACACATCTGAGCTACTGGGCTCCATTTAGGATCAGCTGCGATGGAAAGATGTTTCAAAGATTTAATTTACCTTTCTTCTGGCAAACATCTAAAATATTTCAGGCAATCGGATATCTAAAATGCCTGCTTTTGACTATAAATGAGAGAATATATCTAATTCACACGTTCATATCTATATTATTGTCTTTAAATAAAAGTCAGATTAATTTTGTGCCATCACACAAGCATGTCAGTTAAATGAGCTCTGGTTTACACAGGGTCTCTTCACAAAAGGGTGTAACTTAAATGAAATTTAGTTCACCAGAAGAGAGAAACAACTGATGCAAAATCTTCTGCAAGTAGTAAATTCCTCTCTCAAACTGACCATGCAACAAGCATGTTGCAACTTTCACCTCCCTCTGTTAACTTTCCTTCTTCCAAGGATCAAGATCCTTCTTCTGTTCAACCAAAATTAATATAGTTTTCCCCACATTTATCGGGTACCCCTATTACCAGTGAGGTTTTCCTGAGCCCTGCTATGACATAAGAATCTGTAGGGGCAAAGGTTAGGTGAATGGGATATGGACCAAACTAGAACCAGTGACAATGTCATTCCATTATCCCGTAATTGTTTCCTTATTGACTGGAACAACAGCAGTTTAGCAACGGACAGACAATGGCCAAGACTCCCTGCTTTGCCTTTTCTGTAAATCTCGTTTAGCTATTATTGTTATTGTCTGAGGAAGGACACACATTGGATAAAAGAATTGCTGCTCGTAGGAGTGACCATCCTAGTGGTCACCGCAACTTGGGCAGAAGCAGGATCAGAAAACTCAGATCTCCAGGGCTTTTCAACCCACCTTCATCCTTCCTGTGTTACCTGAAAACCCCCCAGTCTTTACAGAGGCAACATTCAGTTTTTCCTGCAGTCCTCTGAGTGTTTGAGCTACTTGTGCTCCGATAGCCTTGAGGATAATGCATCAGCTGCCAAATGGAGTTGTTTTTGCTTTAGGGCTCCACATACTCCTGTTGCTTAAATTGTGGTCTAGAAGGAGAATTCAAAGCAAGAATAAAATGAGGTAAGGCTGCTACATTACTGGAAAGTTGAGATGCCTTAAGATAGTGGATTCTGGGGTCAGAGCACTGTTTTTTGTTTGGCAACAAGCATTCTTCATTCAACACTCAGTACCTTTATTACGTAAGAGACAAAGAACCAAAGGAGTTTAGGAAAGAGGCCAACATAATTTGGTCAATATGACCATAGGTTTAACCAAAAATACAGTGAACCTTTGTATCAGTTGTGGAGATCACAATTATAACATACAGAAGTAAACAAAATCTACTATTTGTGGAAGCTCATATGTCACTCCTCCTGTACATCTCAATTATACTGTCCACCTAAACACATAAACACATGGGGCTGCACCATTTCTGAATGGTTATTGTCCCAGATGATTAGATCCAGTAAAGCACATCGGAATCTAAACCCAGAGGTGTATGTTAGTCTAGCAGACAATCAAAGTCGTATGAGACGGATCCAAATCAGAAAATGTAGCTGTATCTACTCTGTGCCCAAATTCACCTCTTCAGCAGATACAGAAATGAGAAGGTATAGTGGAAACATTATAATCATATTTAACAAATCTTTTGGAGAGAACTATGCATACCTAGCATTAGTAAAGGTCCTCAATGAAAACTCACAGACATTTCATTTCAATCTTCAGAATTTACTGCAGAAATTATAAATACAAAGGATTCTGAAATTTTCAGAATTACAGTTTCTGAAATCTCCATTTTGTGAAAATCTCTCAAACATGGTGTTCTTTTTGTCCATGTCCCAGTGTTTGCAACCTTACTGCACATGTAGAAGGAGTCACATGAACTGGGTTGGGAGCCAGCCCTAGACACAGATCCACAGAGCTCTTTCTCTACCTGTAGGCATCTATGTAAGTACCAGGTGTCCAAGCTTCCATTATAGTCAGTGGACATCTCATGCATATCTAAGCCAAAGGAGACCAGAAAATGATGCAGCTGACTTTAAGCAAACACTTCAATTTGGTCAACTGAATCTCTCTTTGTAGACTCAAGGAATTGCATTGGTTAGATTCTCACTGAGTACTGTGAAAGCTTACTCTCTTGTAAACACCTACAGACGTACACCTGGGTGTACATGGGCATCTACTGCCACTTTAGATGTGGCATTTGCCCAGACATAACAGACGTGATACAGGACCTAACTGGCAGCTGGAACACAGGTAGAATACCCTAGGACATCTCAAGTAACACTAAACACAGACATTTAAACATCTGAATCATAGGTCTATTTCAGAGGTAGTCAAGCTGTAGATGAGTTCTGTTCTTACCATCGTCACTTTGACCGCCCAGAGTAGAAAAGCTACAGTGACTGCTACCTGTAAAGAAAAGATAGAAAGATGAGGGACAATGATAGTTTGGAGAAAAGATTGATGAAGACATAATAATAGCATTTGAACACCTAGAAGCCAGGTATAAAGCAGAAAAAGAAAACTGTTCCCCATATTTAATGAGTATGGGAGAAATAATCATGAACACAAACTGGAGTAGGGACATCTTTCTAATGAAATGGATCATTGCAAAACAGAGTGGATCATCTGGAAAGGTTGTAGTGTGTCCATGCCTGGAAGCTTTGGTGAACACGTAAAGGGCATGGACTGGGATTCCTCCTGAGGTCTCTTCCAGACTCACTTCTACTGATTTTATGACTCTATTTTTCTGTGTAAGGGAATTGGAAAATGATCTCTGTGGGTAGAAATGGACTTACCCCCACCACACAGGCCTCCTGACACCGCCAACAGAATTTTAAATGAGGAGCTAGACAGTCTGTAGTTCTTTAATAGGGCTTTGCTGCCAAGGGGCCCAACTTGTTTCCCATAATGAGGCAAGGGTAGGAGGAGAGAAGAGGGAAATTCCTCCATTCTTTATATTTCCATAGTATTTTGTAATTAATTTGATGCTTTTACAGAAAATTAATTGGTTTTTGATAATGAAATAGAAAGGACTAGCCAGACGCTGGCAAATTAAAAAAAAAATATCGCTGCCTAATAGGCCCCCACGTCAGACTGATAATGCTGTCTCCCTCAGGTGCTTCAGAAAAAAAGAGCCCAAGAGGAGACACTATGAAAGTGCTTGTCGATTGAAGGGTTAATCTGCCTTCCTTCCCCACTCCCCTGCTCCCTTACAACTAAAGCTAAGCAGATTAATTAAAACTTAAAAGGATTCTGATTTAGTTATGAGTAAGAAAGTGAACTGCTGCAGCCTGACGTCTATAATTCACCATTGCAGAGTGACACTCGGACAGGCCGAGCTGTAATTAGCTTATGATGGAGTATGTTCCCTGCAATTCTTCACAAAACCTCTCTTTTAGGTTTTTCGCTGCCTTGCCTCTCCTCCCCTCTCATCCCATCCAAGACAAAGGCGTTTAACAGTGGTAAATATTAATTTGTAGGAAGATGACAGCTGTGGGTCAAACAGGAGGCTGATGAATTGGCTCTGTAGACTCAACAGGTATCCTCTCCACTTCATCTGTCATCCCCTGGTGAAACAGAAAGCCATTCTATAATATTTCTACTTAATATTTCATTTTTTCCCCAATATATTATCAGTGGAAAAGCAGTCAGAGAGAAAAAAAAAAGAAATCCAGTTATGAGTATCTCCAACTCAAAGTACCACGAAGTGGAGCAAGTTATTTATTTTCCACATGTAGCAGTTAAATTCCCACATTACTTACTGTAGGGAATAATTTATAAATTTATAAATTTCAGCCATCAAGCCCATGAACCATAAATACAATTCATCCTTTGTGGAAGTCTGGTACAAAAGCTATGCAACTAGTTCAAAGTCCTTAAGCACACAAGGATGAAAAGACTTATGTTATGCATTAGATCTTAATATAGAGGTGATTTTCCATCTATGAAGCCTGCCCTTTGGCTTTTGGTGGGAGATTTCAAATAAGAGGCATACTGAATACACCTATAATGATGTCCATAATACTAACTCAATGGATTAATTCCTACTGTGGGATGGAACACACCACAATATTAACTTGAGAAGGTAGAAGTTTGGTACCCAGATGGTGTTGAAAATAACCATCAAGAAACTGCACAAAAATGGAGGTAATATTAGTTCACATGCTATATCTCAGTGACTAAAATATTCACTGGTACTTTGGAGAAGTCTGATTTATTCACGGAATCATAGAAAAGGTAGAAAGGTTTGGCTTGGAAGGGACCTTCAAGATCATCGAGTTCCAACCCCCCTGCCATGGGCAGGGACACCTCCCACTAGCCCAGGTTGCTCAAAGCCTCATTCAGTTGGGCCTTGAACCCCTCCAGGGATGGGGTATCCACAGCTTCTGCCTGTCTTTAGGTGCCCACCTTCAACAGGTCTGCTACAGGCTTGCAGCAGCAGGTAGAAGCAGCAAAGAGGAATTTCAGTGGAAGTATAATGGAGCAAATCCCAGTTCTTCTAAAATTACGGGAGGCCAGATCTGCAGCAGCAGGTGGACTGGTTTAGGGATAAATTCAGTAACCTAAGCACAGGTGTCTGAAGCATTGGGAATCAAGACAACTGCAGGGGGCTGGCAGATACAACTCGTGACAAACAGTGAACTGTGCGATTCCTGAGTGACAACACAAACCAGGGGCACTTGGGCAACTCAAATGCACCAAACACCTATGTGTCAGCAACTGCTTTAAACCCACAAAAGGAATGATAAACAAATAAATTGGTCCAGCTGGACTCCTGATGCCTTTCTATCACCATCAAGGAGAGTTAGGCATTTGTCCGTAAATCTCTCAAAGGGCTCAGTTCAGCTTACAGTGCCATTGGATATGTGGCAACTCCCAACTGCTGCTCCAGAAGTGGTAAGTTCTCCCAAAATCCCGAGTTAGATCTCGCTAGCCCCTGCAGATGTTCAGGATACTTTTTGGAATCTCAGATTACACTTGGTGTCTCCATGAGACACCTGAGTTGAGTCTCGAGTGCTTGTCAGTGACCAGAAGCCCTTTGTAAATCAACCCAGGCTGCATAATTCAACTATGAAGTGATGGACTGAACCAGAAAATTCCCTCACTGATGTTTTAAGGTGGATTCAGAGATTTCAGCTCATGCCATGATTTTGATATTCAATTATAAATGAAAAAAAAAAAACCCTTTCTAACAAGAATAGTTGTTTAGGATGAATCAGGAGACAACAAAAATAAAAAGTACAAATACTTTCTATTTCTCTTCTAGAATCTAGTAAGATTCCAGAAACATTACAATGCATCTGTCAGTCCTAATGATGTCCTGTAGCCAACCCATTTACTAACAAGAGACCAGCAGACTTTTTGGAATTGAAAAGCCCAGAACAGGGGAAAAAACATCCTCTTCCACAGTGGTGTTCATTGACAGATTCTGAGGGGTGTAGGCATTGCACAGAGTTAACAGAGACTTTAGGGAAGCTTGATGCTTTGTCCAAACAATCTGTGTAGATGTGATATTTTTGCTCTTCTCTCCTGGGTCTGAGCCCATTGCTCAGATTTCTCATTTTCCCCTTAGGTCTGTGTGTAAACACACATTACCAGTAAGCACAGATTTTTCAAATTTTCTGCCTAGGATCATGTGGAGATTGGTTGTACGAGAACAGAGATGCATATATTCTTAGAATATTTAATACTGTGTGTCTATAGATCTGCTTCATAAGTTTTTTTGTTTATTTGCTCTTCACCATTTCCCACATGAGGTGCTGGTGGGGTCATTCCAAATACCTGTTTAGCAGCTGCCACTCCAAAATTAACTGTTTATGAGACAAATTATTGACATTCACTTTTAATAGCTTTTTTGTTGTTGTTGCTGGGTTTCATTTTTTTTTTATCCTCAACCTTTTCTTCCTATAATTAAGAAAACTATTTTCTTACTATTTCTAGTTTTCTTCTTTACACTCACACAGTTTAGGTCACTGACACATTGCAAATTGCTATTTAGATCTTTAAATAACAACAGCAAAACAAGAAAAAACAAAAAGTCTTGTGCATATGTTCAGCTTTTATAGTATAATTTCCCCCAATTGCAAGGGAACTCTTCCCACATTTAAAGTTGCCTCTACACAATATTTGGGAAAATGCATCTGGTTTGGCTCTCTTACAGAAACTGAGATAACTTTTTAAATCACTCTTGTTCTCTCCAGTTGTTTCCATGACTGTGAACTTTTTCAGGGAATGGCCCAGGCATTAAGACAGTGCCTTTTGCAAATATCATGAATGTTACCCAGATTTGACTGATTTATATATTTTTGAAAATTTTTATTTTCCTACTGTTTCTACTGTGTTTCTGTCTCTATGCCAGAATGATAGTTGCTCCCGAAAGTTAATTCTTTGTCTTTGTGCATATGTAGTTAGAAAATATTTTAAACTATTAAGATTATTGTTGCTTTATTCTGGGCACTTGTGCATGTTCGGGGAAAAAGTAACTGGCATCAGACTGTGAAATCAAAAGTACTTTCATGGGCTGTGAGTGCTTCTCCATGTAAGCCCATCACTAACTGGCAATGACATTGGAATAGAACTGTGAGCACTTTTTGTACAGCTCAAATCAACACAGGGATATTTTTTTTTTTCTTAAACCAAGGATTTCTTCTAGGTCCCTGACATCTCACAAATGAAATAGTTTGTTTGTTTAGGAATCATTTATTAGAAATGCACAGTGATGGGTGCATAACACAGTGGATGTGAAACCCTCATTTTGGCTTAAGTGATGGAGATGAAAGAGTTTCCAACAGGACCACTTCTGCTGGCTGCAGTTCCAAGTTCTTCTGACAGGAAGGATCTTCCCAAATGATTGCAGACATCGACGTCTTCCTCATCATGTGTGTCAGAATAATGTTGTCTAGGACAGCAGAAAGGACAAAGCCACAGGGTTTGTACTGGATCTACAGCCCGGCATGAAAACATAGCATACGTTTATAATTTTAAAAAAACATTTCATCTTACTCTAGGGCTAAAATTTTTAGACTAATTCTCAACTGGTTTGTAAGAGAAGATGTATTCAATAAGATCAGAGACTACATAGAGAGGTTTCCAGGTCTCCAGCAACGGCCAGTAATGACTGCCTGTTGGGAAGGAGCATAAAAAGGAAAATATACATTGATGTTCCCACATTTTAGCTTTCCAGTTTCCTGCAATCTGTAGTTACATAATTTCCTGACCTGGGGGTTATTTCTTTGTCTATCGGTGTCTATGAAGGGCTTTCCTTCCATGTTTGTACCTAATAGGTTTTTGAACACACGAAAACTTATGACATCCACATCCTGTAGCAATGAGTTTCATAGTTTAATCATGTGCTGCATGAAGAAGTACTTTCCTTTAATCATTTTGGGCCCACCTTTAGATAACTTTATTTGATACCTCCAGGATTTTCTTTTACAATAAATCGCAAATAGTTGCTCTTTCTTCACCTCTACCATGATTATCATAGTTTCACAGACTACTGTCACATCCTGAAACGATTAGTCTTTCCAGGCTGAAGAGTTTTATTTTAGTTTATCACCCTTTACACGGAACCCATGTCATACCTTTAAACACCTTCGCTGTCCTTTCTTTGTTTGACCAGTTTTTCTATAGTTATACTAAATGCAACTTATACCGTTATTGTACCTGTTAAAAAGTGGTAGGATCACTTTATCATTCTGATACAGGAGCATTTTACACTTTTGACTGCAAAGATGTGAGACTGGAGAATTTGGTTTTCCACATTCAATAAATATTAATTACTTTCAATTTATCATGGAAAAAATGTGTTTCGACTTGCGATGAATTCTGAGTTCCTTATTTTTTTAAAAAAATATTTATTTAATATTTATTTTGATTATTCCATCTGATGTTCTCCAATCTGCTGGAGAGAAAACAATATGTTCTGCTAATGACTATGTTTTTAATGTCTGATGAATTTTCTTCTGTGAGAGAAGGACACAGCTCTTTCAAACTCGGCAGCTGAATAGATCTATACACCCTCCGGCAGAATGTTGCCAGGATAATGACACAGCTAATGTAATTAATTAACCCTTTTGAAGTCTTAATGTTTCAAAATTTCAGGTAATGGCATTTAGGTAGCAATTTTATTTTATTTTCTTTTGTTTGGACTTACGTAAGTTTGCAATTTGATACCTAAGCAAAAAGCCTCCCCCAAAGAAAAAGGAAAAGAAGGAAAAAAAAATCACTTTATCACTCTAAATGAAAAAAAGGGATAAATTAAGTAAACAGAGAATTGTTAAGTGATATAATTTTTAAAATTATATTTGCAACATCATGTGCTAACCATAAAAAACCACAACAGAGATGTTTTCCTTTGCAAAAAAAAATAAATTATTTTATTGTGAAGCTTGAAATATGGGTTCAAAACCTAGATGTGCAATGGATTGCAAATCTCAATGTGACCTTGGCTGCAACACTTAGTTGCTATGTGCTTCATTCTGTGATCTTTAAAAAAGGGGACAATATCATTTCCTTATCCAGGATTTTTATCTGCCTCATTTATTCAAATTGCAATAGGACAGAATCTGGCCTTTTTAATGGTAGGGACAACATTTAGTCCAGTGAAGTTCTGCACATTATATAAATTTTTTGTTACTATGTCCTGCAGATGAGATAACATTCAGTGTTGATAAATATGTCTGGGCAACCGAGGTAATTTGAAGTTACACTTCTATTTGAGTAAGAAAGTAAGATGACTAAAATCCAGGTTTGATTTATACCCGTGAAAATTTGGAATAATTCTGTTGAGCTCTCTGGGGTCTTTCTCATTTGCACTGAGGTGAAAAAAACTTGGATTTTTTATCCTGGAACTGAAATTAAAACATGGCTGTTACTTTAAGATTATATTTAGTGTCTTTTTTAGTCCATGGAAAAGCGGTTTCAGTATTGCCACTGAAGATGACATTCTCCATGAAACAATCCAGTGAATTCTGAGTCATTATATAAAACAAAACTTTGGTCCGTTACCAGCCGCTCTTTTAGGGAGCTGCATCTCCTTTTCCGCACAATTTTACACTCTTTTACCACATATTTCAGTTTGGAAATTACGTGTATCTACAGTCATGATTGTCCAGGTCCTGAACATTCTATGATTCTATGATTCTATTATCTTCCTACATGGATTAGATAAAGGACTGTGTTAGAGGGATGTCAACTCACGCTCCTGTTAACCTGTGTTGCTATTGAACATCTGTGATTAGCAATGGGTATGTAAATGCTGTAAGGAGAGTCCCTCCATCTCCTATAATTTTTATTTCAGGAGGTATTCATGCTCCCAGGGTTCCAGGTGAGCTCAGGAACTATTCAAGACAGAGATGGTACAAACACACGGTAAGATACAATCCTTGGAAATTGTATGAGCTGTCTGAACAAAGGGACGATGTTGTCTAGAGCTGATGCTGAGGCACACTGAGCTGAGCTAATGCCAAAATGACATGGGATTCCTGTGGCAGCGGTGAGAACTGCCCCCAGAGCTCCTCAGCCTTCATGCCTTGACTACAAATCCATATTTCCTTCTTGATACTTGACGATGAATTTTGACTCAACTTGGTTTTACATGTTCATCGCTTATTATGCAAGCTCCGTCAAACGTCCGAGCTGATGGAATCAAGGCAGCTGCTCTAAAGGAATCACGTCTTCATTTTGCACGCCGCAGCTGTTTTCTTGCATTTTTTCATGCCCAGTGATTTTTGGGCCTGTTGCTTCCTCCTCTCCAGGAAGATTTGATCGACTATTGAGGATATTCATGACAATATGACAATATTTTATTTGTGAGTTTTTTTTTGATTGTCCATATATAGTCGCCATCACAGTACGATGTTGTATCCTGATACAGCATATCTCTGCAAACATCCAACCATGTCTTTACTGGCCTTTGCCAAGAGTTACTCAGAGCAGCGTAGAAAGTGCTGTATTTCACAAGGTTGCCTGTGGTTCCAGAAATCGTGTCCCAGACAAGCATTAGCACAGCTGATTTTCAAGCTGTATTAAGGGAAAAGCTGACATAAGAGCCAGGTACACTAGCTTTACACCAGCTGAGAGATTCCCTGTGCCAAGGCAGCAAAAAGATCCTGTCCTTTGGCTGATGCTTGGAGCATCTTGGAAAGAATCCTATTTCCATGCTCCCTTTTTTTTTCTGGAAATGAGCATTCTAGTGAATGTGCATTCAGTAGCATGCTCATGCTTTAGTAGCCTAGAATGCTGGCACTAATCCCCTTTCGATCCTGGTGGCAATATCATGGTATTAACAGAGGCTTTTTAATTGTGAGCTTTTAAACAGCCACATTAAAAAAAAAAAGATATGCAATATAATCTTGCCCAAATGTTATTTCAATGCCAATAAAACCCGATGAATAGACTGAAGACCTTAGTAAATAAAACCCTGTTATTTTACTTCAGGGATTGCGATTGTTGGCCAGACTCAGAATTTTCACTGAAAATGAGATTGGTGGTTTTATTTTAGCCTGAGTAGATAATTCACATTGAAAAATAGTTTGATAATTATTCTCATTAGTCAACTAGGACAGAGCAAGTTGTAATGGATTTAAGCTGTGGCAGGGAAATTTAGGTTAAATTTGAGTAGTTAAAAAGAGAGAGAAGAAGAGATGGCAAAGAAAATTAAAAATGCAGCAACTCAGGGAACAAAATAAGTAGCAATAAGATGATGTGAAATGCTGAAGGCTGAGAAGAGGCACATCTTACCAAGGAGGTGTCTTGAATGAGTAAAGCTTTCCTTAAGTCCAGTGAACACCTAGGAGCATATTTCCTTTGCACATTTTTGTTATTATTTTTAAGAAGTGTTTAATTCAAGAGGGAAGCTCAATTTCAGTATTTGTTATGTCCGTCCGTAAGAGTTGTCAGGGTGTATCCAAAAATCTGAAATTAGCCAAAGAGAAGGATTGAAGGGAGGCAGTTATTCAGCTTGGGGTACAAGAGGGGTGTGTATCTCGTGTGTCTCCATCCCTTTGTCGGAGACATATCGTTATTATATTGGGGTTACCATACAGAATTATGGATTTTACTGTGGCTCTCATTATGAAATCACTGGAGGCTGCAAGACTTCATGGCATTCCTAAGAAATTCAGGGGTGCTACAGACAATACACAAGAGTAATCGACATGATACACAGGAGTAATCAGCAAATTCTATTCCAGTTTAACCATTAAAAATTAGAAGCCTAACCTTAGCTTGATATCGTCTCCTGCAGTTGGGCAGACACACCCAGAAAAGCGTTTCAACTCTGACATCTCAGTCACCTCTTGCAGGTGGGATTAATCACTCTGCAGGGGTTCATGTGTCTCCACATTCCCTAATAAAGTAACCTACACCAGCAGCTCAGATCGTACACCTATCTTGTTAGCTAACGTACATCTGAGTCAAAATGGTTAAAAGGGACTATCTCAGGTAAGTGTCCAGGGAAAATAAGTATTATTCAATAAGAGCCATTTCCCTGAGATTCCCAACGCTCTGAGACAAAACAAGGAAGACAGAAAATGAGTTTGGAAATTGGTCCATGACATTATACGTGTAAAATTGTTATTATACTAAGTTGAAATTACCACAATGACAAGAAAGCTTTCAAGGTTTCTGTACAATGTAATCAAGCATTGATCCCTTGACCCATCTCACTGAACTGTAGTTTTCTAGAGACAATGTTCCTAGACTAAGTCAGCTGTCAAGACATACCCCAATTGTCAGCAAGGAGAGGCTACATCCTAGGGAGAATAATTCATCCCATCATAAAATTAGTGCCTCTATTTGTTGGAATTTATTTCTCTCTTGACATACCTATCTCCTTCCAACTATAGCAAGACTGTAATCAGCTAGCTCAGACTAAATGTCGAATTTTGATATTGGAAAGCGTAGCTGAAATAACCTTCACCTAGAATGAAACTACAAAATGAATTCTTTGATAAGGACCTAAAGCAGCTGCATTGAATCAACAAGCAGTGATTGATGACTGTGCTTGGACATTTATGAATGTGTCATAGGAACAACATTTTATTTACATCTGAGAACGTGACCTTTCTGGATTGCAACTGTAATTCAGTGGGAAATAGAATAAGGAGAGAGCTCCGAATAACATGACTGAAGCCCCTACAGGTCTGTGCCAGGAGTCTTGGAACCGGGGTATGAAGGCTGAGAGCTGAATGGACTTGTCTGCTGAGTGTGGTGGCACTGAGAGGGCGTAAAAGTAGTGGGAAAAGTTAATAACTAGACTTTAGACTCTTCCTAGTAACTAAATAGGGAATTACTGCTGAATCTTTTGGCCTAATAATGAAATCAATTTTCATCTTTTGCAACCTAGTAAAGGTTCTTGGAGTAACAGAAGGTTGCAGGAGTTCATCAAAGGCTAAAGAGAGTAGATTTTAAATGCTGGGAGGCTGAGAGTGTATTGGACATACTCAAAACCTGCTGAGGATAAGTGTAACATGATTCACAGAGCGACTGCATGTTGGTCAGCTCCAGAATCCAGCTCTTTCCCAGGAGATTTTTTTTTTCTATGAAAATGAGCTGTGTAGACATTCTTTAGAGATTTTTCTTATTTTAATCTAACTTTACTGAACAGCTTCTGGCAGTCAATTGGGTATCTTTAGTTTACACATAAACAATAAAAATCTTTGAAAGTTAGACTTTTTCTGACAAGTCTCCATCAACTTCCAAATTTCACTGAGAGAAATTTATTGTAAGTATATAAACTTCACAGTCTTTCTACTGATTTCTGTATAATGCACAAAAGCAAGAGTTTGACATGCTGTTGCATTCATTCCTATAAAAAACTACATGCAGTCTTCAGAACATTTCATTAATTTGCCTTTTTAGTTATAGTATTGATAACATACATATAAGGGTTTTCAAGGGAATTGCTTAAGTACATTTCTTGCAACACCCCAGTGAACAAAATTTGCAACTCACTTCAAGACTAGTTTTAATTCCCGTATGGAAATAGCTGAGGGTACATCTGTGCAAGTAAACAAAACACTGCTGGAAACGGACACGGGCACTAAAACGTGGCCATTCAGGCTGTTATATATCCAGAGCAGTCTTCAATGTGGTTTTATTCTAGATCAGCTAGGATTCTTCCAAATGATTTCCCCACATATTTGGGGTCTTAGCGTGGGCCAGGGACAATTCTTTTTAGGCAATTTGGATGCCTTCACGCTGTTTTGGAGGCTGAGGCAATTTAGTAGCATGCATACAACCAGTCTGAGACCATTGCCCAGAAAACAGGTCCTGGAGCTATTAATTTCATTAATAAACAGTTACCTGAAATACTTTTCCTTCTAAAGGTTGGTCCTAAATCTAAAAAATTTAGAGATGTTCAATATCGTGTCTTGTAGCCATCTTTTTTGTCTTGAAACTTTGTTTGAATTTGGTATTGGAGAAGAACTGTAAAACCAGAGGAAAAGCTGCGATATCTAAGAGGTGTCCCCAGACACATTTTTGCTCTCTTGCATGATGGTGAGGAATTTACAAAACGTGGCAGCAAATTTTCCTGCTTCTTTTGCATCATTTTAAACAGGATGCTGTCACAAAAGCAGTGTTGCAGGATGTGCTTGCCTTTTATCTCTGATAGTTTCTGTTTCATCAGTGACAAGGATGTTGCTTAGGCTTCAGGATTTCCCTCCCCTTGCGCAAAAATTCTGCTCCGACAGTGGTATTGAGATGTAAGTTGGACTAATTTGTGATTAAACTTAGGAGCAGTCTGAAACACCTTCCTACATCAGGCAAGAGCAGAATAACAAACAGGGAACGAGCATCGTTAACATCCACTTTGAACTGAAGAACAAATTTGATAATGTCTGTGCTAATTTGGCATCTCTCTTTACCCCGAACACTCTTTGTAACACGAGGCAATCATTCCTGTAGCTTGTTTATTTCTTATAATCACACAACAATTTTAAATCTGCAAAGTGCGGCGTATCTTAAGTGAACGCTTTATATTCATACAACAATTTGCAGTTTATTTATTTATTATTTATGACACAAGTATGGTTTTGATGCTTTTAGGGGATGTGAATATCACTGGTACATACAAGGAATGTCCAGGTAAAACTGCAGCATGTGGTTAACTTCTTTGTAATAATTCACCCAATATTAACTGCGGTAGAAGAAAAATAGATTTTTATTTTTTCTGACAATAAAAAATTCCATTGCTTGTCCATGTGAATGGTAAAGCAGAATTTTCCTAAGTAGTCTTTGAGAATGAGTAAAGAGTGTGTATCATTACAAAAGCAGGAGAGAGATTTTTCTATGCATAGACTGTATGTTCTTTCTTTCCCATTTCCATAGTGTCAACCTAGAAGTTTAGATAATAAATTTCAACTACAGTATTCCCACAGATACTTTTTCCCCCCTTTTTTTTTTTTTAACATTTGGAAACCTCCTACATCTCTGAAAATGTTAATAGGCTAATTATCACTAAGTTAATTTGCAAGTCATATTCCCTCCTGCCTCCACATTAAAAAAAAAAAAAAAAAAGAAATCTCCTCCCCCATTTTATTTTTCAGCAAGTTAAAAAAAAAAAAGGCGAGTGAACTTAGCCACAAAATAAGTCAAGGGAAAAATGAAGTACTAATTAAGAAAGCTAGGGTTTTATGCAAATGACTTCTTCACCGAAGACAGTCTAATGAATGTGCCCTGAGTCGATCCGTGTGCGTTTTCGCCAAGCTGACAGCTGGCTCGGAGGAAGGTCAGACAGAATCAAGCGTGCACAGAGCATAATCCTTCAGATTGGCAGCTCTGCCCCCTGGTCACTGTTTGATTATCTCCCAAATTGCTGTATTTCACAGAGATAATGATTTTTTATGGTCACAGATTTGAAGACAACTGCTGTATCCTGAGGGTTGTCGTTCTGCAAGGAGACACTGCTGCTTCCTTCAGAGGAGAAGAAGGAGGGGGAAAAAAAAAAAGTTGCTCTCTCTTTTTTCCCCCTCTCTCCCCCACTTTCCTTTCCCCATCTCTCCTTCTCGCATTTATTTATTTTATTTATTTCTATTTCTTGTAGTCCAGAAGAGCCCCCGTTCCTATCAATTAGGCACCTTGTCCCATTGCAGCATCTCCAGGAGGAGGGCGGCGTGCCGCTGCAGACATTCCCGCGCTCAGCCCAGCCGCAGCTCGTGGAGATAACACAATTCTCCAATGAAGTATGAAAGAGCAAATATTCAGGAGGGGAGAAATCGGGGAAGGGGGGGTAGGACTCTGAAGGAATTCTCTGCACATGGTTGCTGTTCATTGCTGCTTGGTGGCTTGCTGTCCTGATGGCCAGATATGTTGTGCCTGGAGGGGTTGTAAAAAAAAAAAAATCATCGTGGGCCGGGAAAGGGGATAAGTGCCAGAGGCAGCGGTGGTGGAGATGGTTTTCAAACCAGGCCAGGTGCAGATGCACAAACAACACTATTCACATCTCTCGCATTGGCACCTGTGGATGGATTTCCCCTTTGAAGCTCCAAATGGGTGAATTCTTCTAAAAACACAGGTACTCCAGAAAAAAAAATGGCATTTATTGCTCCAGGAATGAGTCAGTTGGGAAAATGTAAACTGTTTGTGTTCCAAAATGCTGGTCATGCATTACCAGATGAAGTGCTTTTTCCTTGGAAAAATGTTGTCAAAAGTGAGCTTTGCAAAAGAAGATATTAACCAAGATAGAGAAGGACAGAACTTCTGGCAAAAAAACCCCAAACTTCTCAGGTGTAAAATGTTGCCCTCCTATGTTTCAAACCTTCTCAAAATAGCCAATAGCTTGGTGGTTTGATCACTCAAGATAGAGAGAGCCAAGTAAAACATATGGATTCTCAGTATATTTATTTATTAATCTATTTATTAAATTTTAAATTGAGGTGCCCACTTATGAATTCAGCCATTTAAATTTCCTCACATAGCAGTAGTGAGTGGAGGACATTTCACGAGTGCTGATGGATGGTTAGCAGCAACTCCCATGTGCGTTGAGCTGCCTCTTTCCTCTGAGTGGAAAAAAATCTTAATGTTTCAGTTTAGGAACAAGAAATCAGAGGCAGAGTCTCGATTCTGTTTCATTCAGAGCTGTATTTTGAAATAATTTTCTAACACTAGTGTGAAGTCCTTGAACAGCAGACTGTTCTTATTCTGCTTTTACTTTTTTCCATTTTTCTTTTTTGTGTGTGTATGTGTTTAATGCCACAGGAAAAAATAAACCTTTTTTTTTTGCAAAATTTTAATTATTTTCTTAAGCTGGGTCAACTACTGACATATTACAAACTACATATAAAACCAGAAAGGGGTGTTAAATCTTTCCTCTGGATCAGGGCAAGATGAAGCTCATACTCTACGCACCCACTCTAACTTCAAATGCTTCATCTGGAAAGCATGAGCAAATTGGAGAACAAGCAGCAGATTTTGGAAGACTCTCCTTGAGTACAATGGAAGCATTTTGATCCCTGTACTTGGATAAGAATGATTTGGAGGGCCTGCAAAAATAGAGTCTTTCTGGAAGAGCAACAAATTGTGATAGGGATGTCCTAAGGGAAAAGAAGATAAAGTTGCATGATGTCTGTACACTGGTAAAAGGAAAGATCGGCTGGGTATCCCTGAGGCAAAAATGAAATCCTGTAGATCAACTGGCTGGTGGGGAGGTCCTTGTTTAGCACCTGTAAATCTATCACAGGGTAAGAGTTTCTTTTCCCGAGGGAAAGAAGAAAACAAGATATGGATAGAAACAGCTCCAACGTGGATGTTTGTGCCTTTGGAGCAGGACCTGTTTCACAATTGGTCTGACAATGTGGAGCTCTCGTTCAGTCCCCACAAGGGTTTAGATTGTGTCTTGTGACAGTGTCTGGTCAGACACCTACCTGAGCATCCACAGTGTCCCAGGCTGTGTGCACTGGCCTGCTGCTGTAGGAATTAAGCTGAAAGAGGGGAGATTTAGATTAGATATTAGGAGGAATTTTTTTTTCCTGTGAGGGTGGTGAGGCAGTGGCCCAGGTTGCCCAGAGAAGCTGTGGATGCCCCATCCCTGGAGGAGTTCAAGGCCAGGCTGGATGAGGCTTTGAGCAACCTGGGCTGGTGGGAGGTGTCCCTGCCCATGGCAGGGGGGTTGGAACTAGATGATCTTTAAGGTCCGTTCCAGCCCAAGCCATTCGAGGATTCTACAATTCTATAAATTCAGCATGCCCATTTGGGAGTTCAGTGAAACTACTGTAGCACTGACTGATGGGCCTCAAGTCACAGTGAGCAAAAATGAGAAAAAGTATTTTAGTAATGACTAGTATAGGTCCAAATTTAGATGTCTGGAAAACCTGAAGTAGATGCTTAACACTGCCATGGAAACCTCATTTTTATCTCAGTCCTCATATCCAGACCTCTAACATATACGCTGAACCATGCTCTGTTACTGAAGAAACATGGCACTGAGCTAAAACCACAGAAGGGGAAATCACTCTCGCTTCTACAAGCAGATGAAATAAAATTTGCGGTGAACTATTCATGATTCAGAGTGTTCCTTTTCTGTACATACTGACGGGAGCTAGAGCACAGGTTGACTTGATCTTTTTAGCCTCTGTCTACACTTGCTTGAATAGGTTTCTTCCTTTTTTTATTCTCAATATGTTTAAAAGGCTTGCAGGGAAATAATGCAAGAGCCCTCCTGTGGCTGATTTTAACACTTACCATTCATATTCTTACAGCTGTAAGACACTAATAGTCAAGTGGCCAGAAGTATCTGCTTTTAATAAAGCGCGATATCCTCTGAGTTATGGATGGAAAAAGCTGATTATGCTAAACTATCTCCAAGCCTGGATAGAGTTACTTCTTGCAGTCAATTCACACTTATTTTTCTAGGCACCATGTTAGCATTTTTTAAATTCCCGCACACTGTTGCTCACAATACCCTTATAAGCAAATGGCTAAGCCTCTGAACAAGTTTATCAAGAAATTCACCCACAATTTCACATGGGAAAAGGGGATCTAAGTAAACCCTCTCCTAGTACATCACATGTTTGTTTTCAGTCTTTAATGCTTGCAATCTTCCAGTGTCTGTAGACTATTGCTTCCCCTCAGGGCTGTATGCAGTGGTTTTAATCCCTTCTTTTAAACTGATCCCTCACAAGTCCCCACTCTTCTCCAAATGCATTTGTTCCTTTTTTTTTTTTTTCAGTCATAAAGAAGTATCCAGATGGATGAGGTACTCCCACTAAGTTGCATCAGAGCTTACTATTGAAGAATTGGCCTCTGCTTAAATAAGTAGGGACATTGTGTTGGCAGTCTCAGACCACTGACCTCACAGTGACATTTTCTGGACCCAGTATTCATGACTAGCCTTTAGGTTTTACATTCAAGTTGTTTTCCAAAAGTTTCTTTATTATTAATTTTCATTGTAAGGTATCTTCTCTGGCGCAGGACTTGGTGTCCTTAAGTCATTCTATGCATTAAGAGAAGAGTAACTTCCCAAGAAAGATAAGCTCAGAGATGTTCACAGAGGGATGAGTTGCCTTGGATAGGTAGCACAGGAACCGCAGAGTAGCTCAGTCTATCTCAAATCTCCAGCCTGCATTGCCAACCAGTAACTTGTTCATCCAGCCAAGTTCTCAGGAGCAGAGGCCAGCTGGAAACTAGGTTATTAGATATCACCAAAAAACCAGAAGATACAAAATAAGATTTGGAATCAGCACAAAAAGAGTGTAAGACTTTAAAGTCTAAAAGAGGATGGACTTATTTTTGCATCTGAATCAGTCATGGTTATTCTGGCTGCTTGTCTACCTGCCAAAAACTGGAGAAGAAATCACATTGCGAGTGGATCCTGGAAGAAAATAAATAAAATCCCTAAGGCTATCGAAGGAGCTAGCATTAACCCCTAAGGAAAAAATATTTTTTTTCGTTAACTAACAAACTGTATGAACAGCGTGAGGCCTGGATAGCTATGGTGGAAGAGATTAAGATTCAAGTTAGTGCTGTCTTTCATGCAGACTAGGGATTTTTACTAACATTTTTCACATCACAAATGAGCGCCCCGAGCACCAAGCCAAAAGATCTTTCAAAGTGGGTGATCAGCAATTCTTTTCCTGATGCAAGAAACCGCTTCTGCTGCTTCTGCAAGAACAGGTGCATACATTACCTGACAAAATTAATTTTGACAAAATAAAATTTGTCTACATACGATGATTTAATGAGGAAATTATTGACTTCTTCTAGCGACCTGTCTTTTCTTATCATTGACTTGATGAGAAATCTGAAGTCTACAGGAAGAGTGAACTCCTGGCTATCCTATTTCAGACCTAAGCCACAATTTTGCAAGAACAGCATAAGGAGTTGTACATATTTTTAGTGAAAAGAATTCAAGACAATGGCTTACATTTTGGAAAATACAATGGAAATGCAACAAACTCCATAATCTGAATGAATCTGTAAGTATCAGCAGACAATGTTCAACATAATTATTTGACAACAGCACCACTAGATGACATGAGCTCTTCAGAGAAGCAAGGAATAACCCTGCAGGACGTGATGAATGGATTATCAGTCCAAATGCACTTCTCACTGGTACAGAACTGGTATAGAGCCAAGGAGGTAGTGGAAACACTGCAGTTTTTAAATGCTTTCAGGGTTTTCCAAGTAGGCAAAATTCAGAACTCATGTCTGAGTATATCTCACTGAAAAAGAATGAAAGAAAAAGAAAGAAAGAAATCAGAAAGAAACCAGAATTGCTTATGGAGTGAAAATTGTTGGTCTCGTTGATAGAGTGCATTCATTGATACAATTAATAATCTTAATGTGTGGAAATTCGTTGCGCCCGTTAGTGCCTAGTAACTGGGTTGAAACAGTTTATTGATGGCTTCCAAAAGCAAAGAATGTCACAAACACCAACCTTCCGTTCCTTGTGCTAAGCAAATCTGATTTTACCTTAAGACGGAGAATAAAAAGGTAGAAACACACAGCTCTGGGAATAACACCAGAACATCTTCCCGACTGCTTCTAACTGAGGTTGCACGTTCAACAGCAAGTCGTGCTCCCATTTAGACGTGTCGTAGTCCCTCATGCTGCCTGCCAACTAGGTGGCTCCAAGCTCTGCCAGTGGGAACACTGAGGTTTCTACCATCCCAGTAGAAAGTCATATACAACCGACTCAGGTTTCTTCTTCAGAGACAGCACACCCTTCCTTTGAGTCTAAATTGATCACCTGCCTGAACTGTCTTTGTGAATATCTAAAACAGGAAATCTGATTACAATATATTTCTTCTGAATGAAGCTGACATGGTCATCCCTATCACTAACTTTCCCTTTGCAAAGACTTTGCCAGCTGAGCTGCATTTATCAAAATGCTCTGGATTACAAAAACTGTACATCATTATGGTTTATTGATTTTTTTTTTTTGCATCCCTTCTTTCTGGTGACAAAATGAAGCAATTTCTAGGCTTGGCTGTGTTCAGTAGACGGTCATGTTGGTCACTTTTATTTTTATGCAGACTGTGTAAAAAAAAAAGCGTCAACATCTTTGGCAAAGCTGTAAATAACGGATCAAACTGCAACTGGGTGGGGGGAAGGGAGAGAAGGGAGGGCAGGGTGATCTATCCCAACCAATTAGGAATACCCTGTGAATTAGGCAGACATCAGTTGCACAACTTCACCCATCCTCCCCAGCCATGCCCCTGGATAAAAGAGACAACCACAATGGTAGTTAAAACAATTATCATCCAGCGGAGCTTGATTCTAAACTGCTCTGCTAGGAAGTGGCAAGGAGCATTCAGATCCTAACGCAGCCAGCAATCGTTTTTTTCCTCCCTTTGGGTAGAGAAGCTCCTGGCTTTTTAAGTAATTCTGTACCTCTGAACTAGTCCTTGCAGGGCTTTTGGGGTAGCATGCCAGTGGCACTGCATCCCATTATCATCACTGAGTGTCACTGGAGGCAACAACAGGAAAGAGATGCAGAAAGGACTGGGAATGAGAGGAGACATTAATAACAGTGTATTGCTCGGTGCTGATAAAAGCAGGAGAAGGTACCGAGAGGACTGCTAGCACAACACAAAGAGGAGAGTTGGAAACAAAGGACATAAACGTTAAGTAATACAAGATAGGACCAGCTTTGCAATAATCTTGATTAGAAAAGTAGTAGTAATTAAATAGCAGGGGTAATTGCCTGTCCGCTTTCCTGCTATTTTTTGGTGCTGGTCACATCACTTAGTGCCAGATTTGCAAAAAAAAATCTGTGTGTCTCAAAAATAAAGCAATAAAAGGTTAAGGTTAAAGAAGTTCCTAAGCAAAGTAAGAACCTGTCTCACTTTTAAAGGGAACTGAAAATACACACCATAAAAAAGCACAAATGCAATGTCTTTGCTGGTATATTGCATCTACTACCATTCCTTGGCCTCTAGGTAAGCTGGCACAGTCTGACCGCCTCCACCCTCTTAAGCTCTCTTAAAACCTCTTAAACACTGAATTCAATCTAGGCAGCTGCATCTAGCCTCCGAAATTTGAACTCTTAAATTGTAGGTTGATTCCTGTGCCAGTCGCTCTTGCTGATATTACCTCCAGTTGTATACTTTCTTCTAGAAGGAAAGCCTCAATGTTAATAATAATTTAGGAAAAATTCACCTAACTAATCTCCATCATTTCTTGCAGTGCCCAAGATTTCTTTTCCAGTAAGTCATTCAGCCTTCTGTCAATTTGCCATAACCAGGTAGCCAAAAGCTGTAAGGCTGCTGTTTTAATCTTCAAAAATCCAAGTAAAAGTCTGGAAACACAGAACAAAGTTCACTTTACACCACTTTCAGGTTGCTGCCCCATCATCTTCTTTATTAAGCTTTGGCTGTCAGTGAAGAAAGAGAAACAGACTACAACCCATGTGATCCAATTTGGACTTTTTGAAGAGATCAATCGCATCCTCAACCTGTTTCTCTCCTTTGACTCGATGGGAGTCCAGAGTCACCCAAGATACAGACTGTGGCATAATAGACTTCCAGACACACTCTGCTGATTCTCACTTTGACAGACAGCTGTCTAGGACCTTGCTGTTTCATGACATAAAGATTGTCTTATTTCTAAATCTTGGTTACCCTCATTGATCTCTACATATAAAATTGATTAATTTCCATCAGCCAGTTCCTATTATCTCCCAGTTATAGGCAACTCTTCGATATTTTAAATCAAAGGAGACCAGATATTTTAAATCAAAGGAGTCCATTATGATGATTAGTCTAATTTCCATCATAGCACAGAAAGTAAATGCCATCTACTTGGTCTGGTTTTGAGTCCCACAAACATCTCTTTCAGCTCAGACAGCATCAATTTAGTAATGGCTGCTGCCCAAACTGAATATCAGAGTCTATACATGTCCACATCACTTTCTGATAGCTTTATCTAAATGTTCCACTGTCCACCTTCCAACCATCGTGCATTCCCAGAGTTAACAGGAATGTAAAATATTGCATGTAAGGTAATTTCTGGCTGAAAAATGGCATCCTCAAAGTATCTCGATGTTTTTACCATGATATTTCCAGGCTTTTTTAGAGGGCTGTTGTGATGTAAACGCTCATTACTGACATAACCATGAGCCTTGAACTTATTTTTGGGTGAGATATTGACCATTTTGGTCTACTGCATAGATCTTATCTGAATTCCTTTCCACGGATATGCCTTTGTAGAATGAAATGGCACTTGTAAAGTCTTGGAAAGCTATGATTATTCTGTTTTCTTTCTCTTGATCTGAGGCATTCTTGTGAAAGGGGGGAACTAAGTTCTCATTACTAAAATTTGGAGCTTTTGTTTTCAAATATGGACTTCAGTAGATTTGGGAAAACTGTAAGGATTAATGTCTCAGCTTTTTTGCCCTGTGACAGATTTTGGTCAGCATGGATACTTTTTGGTACCTTTCATAAACTTAGAACTTCAATGCAGAAGCACTGGGACAACTTCATATATGCTGGAGGAAGCAGTCAGCTCTGGCCACAAGCAGCACACTAAAAAGCTTAGGTGAAAATGGAGAAAAAACCACCCTTGATTTATTCCTGCCACAGGTAGTTTACAGCATGGACCAGGTCATAATATCCAAAAGGAGCATTATACCAGCAACCCAGAAGGCTCCAAGGATCTTGGGATCAGTTAAGGCTTCTATCAACTTTGCCACTGCCTCCGCAAACCGTGTGTAGCCTAAGAGTAGACTCAGCTAAGTGCACAGATATCTAATCTCCAGTACCTATCACACACACGTATGTCTGGGAACACATGGAGGAAGCATCTCGAGAATATTTTTTCCATTATTAGCATCAACATTTTTTTCCTTATGAATATTTTCAATAAATAAATCATTGATACAGGTACACTTGTAACACAGCAGGGAACAGAGTAGGGTAGGGGGAGGGTTATGTCCTCATTTCTTGGCAGATATAAAAAAGCTATTCAGATTTAGCTCTGTTTGGAACAAATAAAAAACAAACAAACATCTCAATGCACCCAAAGGCTTTGTATAGCTGGAAGCTTTATTGATTCATATACCACCCACATAATCTGCCAAAATGCACAACACTATTTTTTTTTAAAAATCTTCTTCTAACCCTCCAAGCTCATTTATTCGAGGGAAAAGAATTAAATAAATCCTTTAAACACTACTAAATCTGCTCTGGAAAATGTTTTTGGTTGTGGCTCCAAGGAAATGCATTCTCTTCTCTTGCAGGAACTGCAGGAATTGGCTGAGAACACTGTGCCCAGCCCACAAAGAAGAGATGAATTTTGTCTGTCATATCTGACAGAAAAACAGGGCTTGTTAGGTAGGGTTCTTAGAAAGGGAAAAGTTCGTATCAGGTCACTAAATTTCAGCGTACTCCCTGGAAACCGTGACACAAAAATCCCCAAGTGCTGGTGGTTATATGGGAAAAGCAGCCTGATCTTCTGGAGGAATTGGCAGAACTTTTGTTTTGAGTGGGAATAGAAAGAGGAAATATCCCTGCAGATGTGCTGTGTGGAACGGCATCAAGAAGATTCACTAGGAGATGAAGAATGGTAAAGGCAGGATTAAATATGTGAAGCTGCATGACTTGTGTGCTTTCCACCCAATTTATGTGTGGTTGTCTGGTGGCAGCTAAGTTCAAGGTGTTCACCCAAATCTTGGGATGAACATTACTCTTGGAGCACCTATAACATTTTTTTTTCTCTTCCAAAGCCAAATGTACATATACAGACTGTTTTCTGGGGATACTCCATAGTGTTACCTCAAGAGCAGTGTCCAAGATCTGTTTTCCAAATTGTTGCATAAGAAACAAAACTATGCCATGCCACTCAAATATTTAAGAGTCTATGCAGTTGTATTCCAGTGCCAGAATTTGCATAGGGCAGTATAAACATAGCTGGAGGGATTTAACTAATCTAATTTTAGATAGCTAGGAAGTTCATCTAAACTAGTTACCCACAATGCTGTCTGTAGTCCACTGAGAGAAAGAAATTTTAGGATGCAATTCACGATATGTTAAATAAAACCTCCCAGACACACCATGTGAATTGACCCCAGCATGGTCATTTCTTTCCATTGTCTATGAAAGGACCTCAACATTGCTAGCTCAATGACTACACTGTAGTCATGTACCAAAAAACAAGAATGAGTTCAACTCAGCTGGCCCTACTTCACAAGCATTTCTCTTTCTGCTTGGTGCTTCTTTCACCATCTGTAGACCTCTCCACCCCAGAAGAGGGTACATGAGAAATGTGCAGGGCAAAAGTGACTCTGCTGAATGCAGAATTATTTCTTCCTTTCCACTCATAGGAATAAAGACCTACCTGGTGAGAAAGAGCTGAAGGACTTTGGTGAGTTTTCCTGCAGTTGAGAAGTTAGGGGCAAAGTGAAAAAGAAACTGAGATCATGCAAATCCCAGCCACGTGTATGAAACAGAAGATCATCCTTCAGACTGGCTAAATTAGTTCATCAATAAGATGCTTGAAGGGCAAGATTTCATACTTGCAGACCGTTGCCAGCAAAATATAAAAGCGAACGAGGCATTTATGGAATTGTATATTTCTTGGATGGCAGCTTAAAAATTAGACTTAATTGAAGGGCTAAACAGAAAGCAGTTTCATTGTTAGGAATGAAGGGTTTAAAAAAGAATTAAAGAAATTTTCAACTTGGGTGTAGGGCATAATTACAAAAACATTAAAGCAAATAATTGGTAGCACTGTAATTTTTTCCTCCCCAGGTAACTACCATATGTATTACACAGTGAATCATTGACTCTGTCCCTCCTATCATTAATTACTGTGATGCATAAATAATTGGAAAATTATATGTTCCAAAAATGATTTAGTAATACATTTTATGCATCTAATAAGCACGGGCTTTTAATCATCACTAGACATGTTATGATAAATTTTACTCTCCGTCTCAACTATTCTGTTATCTCTTGCTTATACGGCTGCCATCTCCTTGCATGCAAATGCCACTAAGCCACTTCTCATCACATACTTCCCAGTGGATGCCTTTTTCTGGGCTTTGTTCTGCTAGACATTTTTGGTCTTGATGTTTTGGACTGAAATTCATTTAAGGGTGTCCTTAGCCTCACAGAAACACATTAAACTATTTATCATAAAACCGTAAACTATTGTTTAATTTAAATGGAAATGTCTTAATCTGTTTTTTCCCATCCATTTAAAACAGTATGTATTTTTGTTTTGCACAGCGGGGACGTGTCAAAGCTGTTGCTATATAGGAACTGAAATGTCTGAAAATCTACTCTTTTCAATTAGAAACAGTAAAACATTTTAACACGTGCTGATCTTCATGCTATCTGCTATTCTTTTTCTTCAGGTTTCACACTTTGCATTTGATACTCTATGATCGAGTTATGTGACTCAATACCTTAAGGAACAACTCAACCTGGAAAAGCACAAGAACCACTGATATGTCAAGACATCATTTCAAGTTCAACCCAAGCAACACAACCTGTCAAAACTGCTCAAATTAAATTTGCCACTCTGCAGTTAATCATCCATGCTTACTCTTAGTGCTGTTTACAGCCGTATTGCTTTTAGAACTTGCAGCTTTTGCACACAGGACAGAAATCTAGGTTTGTGACTGACCAAATAAAGTTGATAATGAAGTGGTTTGGTTCAATAAACTGTCTGCAATTAAGTGTGGAGTTCACAGCAATTTTATCCAATTGTATTTCAGATATACATTTGCTTACCAATTAACTACACAAAATACTAAATATGGTTATTTATTTCTAAGCCAAGAAATATACAGTAGGCTCTGTCTTTGGTGAGCTTGTCACTATTGTCTTGAATTTTTTAATTTCCCTTTCTTCGGTGCAAATAAATAAATAAATAAATAAAAAGTTGTCCATTTATTCATAGGTACTAGACAGACAGTTTGTGTATGTCTCAAGTTCCAAAGATTTATAGATGTAATAACATTCACGATACTTTGAGCCTGGGTTACTGTAAAGTTCATGTAAATACAGCACAATGAGTGTCCAAACAGAAGATATGGTCATTATAAATTCACTGAATAAGAAAGTTCTTAAAAATTTAACCCTACTGTCTCAGGACATGTAGAACCATTTCAAACCAACTGCTGCTTCCATGAGACTGAACGGGCTTGCAAAAATAAAATTAGACTTAATGAATATTGTAAGTATGAGATGGGATTCAGTCTACCCCAGCGTTTGAAATGCCGTGTGTCATATTTACCCCATGTATTTGGAAGGTGGCTGCCATCTTGGGATATCCTGCAAGTCAGGGACTGGCTAACTGAGAAGCTTTTCTCCTAAATGATTCCTTGGGTGCAAAGGAAACCCAGTCCCCAGAGAAGGGGCTTATGGAGATCGACTGCTAGGAGCTCCAGGGAGGATTCCAGGAAAGCCTTTGTATAAAATAACATGTCCTGACCTTATGGAAGCAATTCATAGATGGAAATCTGTATTGCTTCTGGGAGGAAAGGCTTAGCCATTGAAGTCGACAAGAGAAATCACTGCCAAGAGTTTCTGTGCCTGCAGAAAATGTGAGCCAGGAAAGGAGCACAAAGACGTCTTGTTAATTCTGTTGCGATTCAAATCATGACAGAAAGCAGTGCAGGAAGTTAGGGGACTCATTCACAATGAAGTGTATTAACACTTGAAATAATCTCTTGCAAAAATGTGATATCAGAAAGTTTGACTTAACCACGGCAATGTTCACCCTACTCAATTCCCTTCATTGAAAGTGTTATGAAAACAGGTGCTGGAGAGGCGTGGAACATAGGAGGTGGAAATGTGAGAACTGAAATCCCTTCCCCACTTTCCCCACACAGCAACCTGCTTTGGCTCTCACATGTGCAAATCCCTCCAAGCAGCTTGTCTTCCATGTGAAAGAGGGGCAGTTGGCCGTGGTAATCCCCACTCCACTCTATTGCCTCGCAGGGGTTTGATGAGACGAACAGGTGGAACTGGTGTCTGACTGTCCTGTAAAAAGAGCATGTAATGTGCAGCTTGGTTCAGTTCTTATAATTCATTTCAAGACAGAGATTTTCAACTGTGAAATCTAGTTGTGACAAGTCACTAGAAATTGGCTTTATTTGGAGTTCCTAAATCTCCAGAACTGTGTTTTTAACCAAGTCTCCCTATTGGGTTTGATTAGTTTTGAATAAATGTATTTTTGCCTGCAATACGCACAGCTGCTGAACTTCTATCTGGAATAGCTATAAGAGGAAATTCTGAACAGGAATCCGAGCTTTTAGCCTATGTCTGTAATTGTATAAGTGCCAGGTCCTGTTCTACAACCTGGAGGCCATCTGGCACAGGCTGCCCACCTCCATACTATTAAATTCAGTCTCCAAAATGGTTGGTTGCATCCAAACTGCTTATTGTGAAAGTCTGTTCTAACTCCCCAAACCCACTAAGGAGTTGTGCTGGAAGCCAAACACATTGCAAGGAAACCTTTAACAATTTAACAACACAGACAGTAGAGTTCAAGAGCCCATGGCCATGCTCTGGCACTGCTGAGTTTACTAGTCTAGACCATAGTGGACTGGAATCTCAATATAAGGGAATACCAGGAGGCAATACCAGGTCAATGATACTTTTGAGGGATTTCCAGGTCTGGAAAGGATAATATGCCTACTGGATACTCCCTACCACCGTAGGGAAATAGTAGAGAAGAGAAAAAGAGTCTACAATACAGGTGTTCTCATGTCTTTAACGGTAGAAAAATACAGTGGAAAATTGCCTCCCGATAAGTGGGAGAAAACACCTTATCATCAGAGACTTGAAGAGCCCAGACTTATCAAAAAAGAAAATGAAGACATAGCAGCAGTACTTTTCCAAGGAGAAACTACCCTGAACTAACAGGCTATTTAATCAGGCAGGTAAAGGCATAACAAAATCCAGTGGCTGAAAGCTGGAAGCAGAGCAATTCGAATGAAGAATTAGACACACATTTTAAACTGTGAGGGCAAAGTGGAACTGGAACACATTGCCAGGGCAAGGGATGGAGTTTCCAACCTTCAGAGTCGTCAGATCGGGTGTAGATAACTTTCTGATGAAGCTTTAATCAAGACACTTGTCAAGAAATGGAAACAGAGTGAAATGTTAATGTCTTCCAAGGGTTTTAATACAATGAATTAGGCAACCTAATGCATCTTCATGGCACAAGGAACTGTAAATTCTTCGCTCTCATCCCAGTGGGGTCAAACAGGAAAGTGGACCTTCGGCAGCTTTGGTGAGATGGCTAGGGCAGAGCCAAAGCAGGAAAGATTCAGGGGAAAGGAAAAGAGTGACCATGTAGTGCCAAAGAAACACAAGCTTTATTTGAAGGGTCAGAGTCTCTCTTTCTTTCCCATGACTGCTTACTTCTTGTAATCTCCTTGGCAAAATTCTTGGAGGATGGGACACTTGTATCTATCTTATTAAAATAAACACCTCCAGGAAAGATTCAAAAGCGCTGAAACTTGGTAATCTATTCCATTAAACTGTGCAAAGGGGAAATTAGTTGGTTCTGGGCCCCTAGTCCTCACCCAAAGCATTCACACATTAGGAAAAAACAAGGACCCATGCCAACAGGCACTTCAGGTGCAGCCTCTTTGCTAGAGAAGCTAAGGGAGTTCAAGAGTGTGGATGTGGGCCATTAAGTGCCAGCTGGTCTCAATGATGGAGAAATAATCTAGGTATCTTTAATTTACTGGTATAGACTGAATTCTTGTTTCCCTAAACTGTAGTAGTTATCCAAGGATATATAAAACAATTAGAGTCTACTTATAGTAGATCTCACAGTTCTCAGGACAAAATAGGGGATTGGAAGTAAAGATCTAGGGACTTTTTTTTTACTGTTTTCCCTGGCACTCTGAAGATATGTCCTATACAGTAGTTTTTATCTAAAAATCATCCAAACAAATTTGCAGGGTCCCGCTGAAGCAGGAATCTCCCACTTTTTCCACCTGGAAAAAAATTTTGCATAACTGTTGTTAGGCCTGTTCCCAAGGTGACACAGTAGTAAACCCAGGGAGAAAAATCAAGATTCATTTCTTCCAAGTCAGGTGCTCTCTAACTTTGAGCTCTCCTTATCTGTGCTCATCCATGTGAGAAAAGGAGGTGATCCACAGGGACTACTCATGGGAGGTAGGGCCCTACTACTGAACTCTCCCTCCCTTTGGGATACTTTCTGCTTTCTTCCCGCCCTTCCCCAAATCAAATCCACTTACTACTTTCAGGCAGGGATAGAGTCTCTAGTGTCACATTAGACAGTGTTTTCATTGACCAGCAGCCAATATATGAAGCCAGTATATATTGCTTCAATGAGTCTGCCTAAATGACCTCAAGGAATGGATTTCAGGTCATATCATGGACTGGCACTATCCAAACAAGACAGATCAAGACAAGGTTTTTGGTGTGTCAGATGTGGTTTTAATTTAGATTGAGATGTGACAAGTTGTCAAAGAAATGCCATCAAATATTAGTGTTTCTTTTCTTTAAAATACAATATTATGTTTTTCTATCATAAGGCTTGTGTAAAACAAGAAACAACCCCCCAAAACCTTCTTTTGGGCCTTTGTTGAGAAGAGGATGCAAAAGTGTTGCTACTAGTATGCAGAGTAAGACTGACTTACTAGCAATAAAGTAGAAGAATAAGCACTTTATGGTCCCATTGTATTTTTGAGGAGAACACAAGAAAGAATTGACAAAGTATTTATTCCCTTTCAGCTACAGATGTTTGAACCCTGACTTTCCAAATGATTGTCTAATCAATGGACCATGAAATCATAGAATCATAAGAAAATTCTCTCTTGCTTGTGTAAAGATTTGAAAACAATAGTTGTTCTCCATTTATGACATTCAGAGAAAGGATTCTATGTTGGTTAATTTTGTTCACTTCCCGAAGAATTAGGAGTTGATTGTAAACTCACCTCTAGCCCCAAATAAATCGCTACCCAGTCATGCCTCTCAGCTGAGGTGGTGGGAACCATTTTTCTGAACCACCTTTCTGCAATGACCTGTTAAAATCAAGCGCCTTCTCCATTACAGGCTAGTGTAAATCCTGACCATTACAAGATTACTTCTCCAGCTGACAGTAAAAGAAATACTGGTCTCAGATAGACCACTCTCTGTGATGCTTCAGAGAGCTTGTTGCTCCTGCAAGCTCAGAAAGGTGCTTCTTTTAGCTTACACTCTGGTGAACACTGCTTGTATCCTGGAGTTGACCAGTTTGATCCTCAGAGGCTGTTACAGTCAAACACAAATTAAACAAAATAAAAGAAGAAAGGATAAGGTCTGGAAAACTCTTACAGTCATTCAAACTGTTTCTGTGACAGCACTGAGCATGGCATCCACCCTCCTTCATGGAGCAGAGATTCAGCCTTCAACTGCAATCTCACGAGTTTCACCACAAGACTTGTGTCCACATTTCTCTTCCTTGATCCCATACATCAGCTGCAGTTGTTCTATGATCCTCTGTCTCTATATGATCTTACGTGCCAGAAGCATTTGCTTGCTGCACAAATCTCTTGGATCTCTAAAGAGGATAACTGAGAAAACCTCACACTTCAGATGTGGGAGTCCCACCTCCCAGCAATACCCTATATCCGAGAGCTCTTGCTTGAACTAGCACATTTATATTTACATTTTTCCCCCACCATTTCTATCACGAGTTAAAGTAATTGACCTTTTCCTTCAAAAGTCATCATGTTACACAGCAAGTTGTTTCCATAGTAATTAACCTTTTAAAAATAAAAAAAAGTCTCTGAAATGGCTCAGATCTTGGTGAGACAGGCTTTTTCTTCAGAAGAAAATCTTGAATGGGGACATGTTAGCCAAAAAATGAGGAAGCAGGAGAAAGAAGGCAAGGGATTTAAAAAAGAGTGTGGTGAATTCCTGGTACTTGATAGATATTGTTCAGTTAAGGACACACTTGCCTCTTGCATCTGGCTGTTGCAATACATTTAATTTCATCATGTTTATTGGGAATCTTCCAAAACTTATGATTTATGAGACATGGACAAACAGACTCAGTTGCATCCATAGGAGTGGCATCGGTCACTTTACATGGACTCAGGTGGGTGAACCTGGTTTCATTCTGGCCAGCTGAATTGCTCCTCACACCACTGACCTCTTCCCTTTCCCCCCCTTGCCCCATCGCTCCTGCTGCCCTGCATGACATCTCTGGGCATCAAGAAAAAGGCAACTCTGCTGTGTTATCAGCTCAGCTGTGACAGTAAATTGGGAGTCTTCCCTTAATCACTCAAGGTGCAGCTTTACTGAAAAATTTATCTCTGACTACAGGCCAGGGCTGCAGCCTCCCAAGTGGGAGAAACCTTCTACTAATTTGAATTTGCCAGAGTGGAGCTGTCTGGTTGCTTTTATAGCTGGGGAGGACAAAGTAATGATTTTTTTATTTTTTGTTTTACTATAAGCAGGCAAATATATTAAACAAAATTGGGTTCCTCAAACACTGTCTGGGAATGAGGTTTTCTTTACTGTTACAGGACCTGGTATTGTCAAGCATTAATTCAGAGCTAATATTTTGAAGCAGGAGGTTTTTCAAACTGAGCTGTATTGCTTGCAGGTCAGACTTAATCCCCTGAGATTTTCTTCTTTTTCTTTTTCTTTTTCTTTTTCTTTTTCTTTTTCTTTTTCTTTTTCTTTTTCTTTTTCTTTTTCTTTTTCTTTTTCTTTTTTTCTTTTTTTTTTTTTTTTTTTTTTTTTTTTTTTTTTTCTTTTTTTTTTT
>WKFP01014389.1:297379-309879 GCA_011057875.1 Pterocles orientalis
TTATCCTTATCCTTATCCTTATCCTTATCCTTATCCTTATCCTTATCCTTATCCTTATCCTTATCCTTATCCTTATCCTTATCCTTATCCTCTCCTCTCCCCTTCTTCGGCACTTCTCAAAACTTTATTTTGCTTTCTTATATGTAACACAACACAGAAAAACTGGGAACTGTTGTTATGATCTTTCCTAGTGTAAAATTTGAAAGGAATCCACGGGCTGCTCCGTGTTGCTTCTGTGTCAGGACAGATCGGGAATATTTCAAGAGGTTCCTCTCCATAATGAGAGTGCTAGAGCTAGTCAAAATCTTTCAGACAAATACTGCTCTTTAAAAAGGAACACATTTTCTTTAACCCCACCTCACAAAATCCTTAAAAATATCTATGGCTCTATCATTAATGTTGATTAAAACTGTAGGGATGCGATGAATAAATATCTACGATGGTTTGAACTAAAATATGAAAATTTATTCCAAAAGGCAAGGGGAAGTTCCAAGCAATTTCCAACAATTTTCAGGATGGGAGGATTATTAGTTCGGATTTTTTGTTGCCCGCTCTGTTGAGCATCTCTTGTTTGAATTCTCACGGACTGATCAGAAGATCCAAAAGCCATAGCAGAGAAGCTCACGTACATCCTCGCAGATGCTTGGCTGTGAACTTTTTCTGGCATCTTCATTGAAAAATCCAGTTTAATGAATCCAGTGTCTTTACAAGCCATCAAAGTGCCCCTGATTCAGGAGGACAGAAACCACTCTGCATCCACTCTGTGTCCAGCAGCACATGTCGCGTAATCTTTGTTGTTCAACCTTGGGGCTGAGTGGTGAGATACGAGACCTTCACCTGGGTTGCTGAAGAGCTCGCATCCTGTTAGCAGAAGTTATAGTGCGTGTTAGCTGACAGATGGTAACCTGGCTCCTGGAACATATTCCCCAAATTTCTTATCACCTGTGAACCACAGAACTGATGAAAGCATCACAAGATTTAAAAAAAACCCAAAAAACCAGCCTCAAAATCCAAACATTTTAAATTTTTTTTATAATTCTGAATATAAAATGGACACATTTTAATTATTTTTTTTTCTGGGTATTGCTCTCTGTGTTGAAGCTTAATAATAATGTAGTCGACCGGAGGAGTTCGTTATAATCAGCACAGGGGGCTCCTTGCGCAGGGGGCTCCTTGCGATCAGTGCGCGAAGTTCTTGGACAGCACGCAGACGAGCCAATTATGAAGAAAGTGAAAAGCCATTTATTGTGTGTTGCGCACTTGCTTTTATACAGAGCTCTTTCAGATTTGGCAGCTACTGATTGGATACAATAATTCAAAATTCTTAATAACAAAATCACTATTGGCTACTTTCAATCCTGGGAACTTAACCTTCGAAACTATGTCAACACAATCTCTAAAATAACTTAGTTGTGCTAATTAATTTTTCTCAGTTTTTCCTTATCTTCCTCACGTCCTGCATATTTGGATGCCTCTGCACATCTGGTTGCTTTTCTTCTTTCCCAGGATCCTTTATCAAGCCTAAAGTTAGTATCATAGCTAAAATTCTCCTTCAGCACAAAGCACCCCTACAAATAACAAGGCACTTTAGAGTTTGCTTAACTTTAATAATATGGGAAGTTTCAGCGATTGCACCACGTCACAGTCGAAGTGAACATCTGATAGAAGAAGGTGTAAAGGTTCCTGTTGAGCAGAGGCTACTGGCAAGGACAAATCTGATTTTGACAGAAAGAGGTAATTTTAAAGCAACAACAACAAAAACAACAAAAAAGTGAGGAACTTGAAATTGCGCATTGGTCTGAGAGGTTATTTTATGTAGCTACTCTAAGAAGCAACACTATGTTAAACCTGTTCAAAAAGGAAAAAAAAAAGTAAATGAAGAAAAAATCTTTAGGAAATTCTGTTTTGCTTTCTGAGAGTGAGTGATTAAAATATTTGTCTAAATAATTGATGTGATTTTCTTTGATGTGACAACATTTTGCTTTTGCTGCTCAAATTCTCACTGCTCAGGAGTGTGTGAAGGATATATTAGTTAACATTTGTAAAGAGCTTTGCAGATAAAAGCTCAGTGTAAGCATGATTATTACACTTCCAGTTAAGGAAATACACATTCCTTCCTCTGTTGTCCGTTCTAATTCCTTTTTCTTTTTTTTCTCTTTTCAAAGTAGTTTTTTAATTTTTTTTTGGTGATGTTGAAGAAAGATCTGTGGGTGATTTATCTGTTACAGTGGATTCCAATCCTTTTTTTTTTTTGTATGATCACCAAATATGTCTGTTTGCTTTTGTAAATGGCTTGTGTTTTAATATGATACCAAAGCATTTTGTGTCACAGTGACAATTATATTCTAGATGGCTAAAAACACAAAAACACAAGTGCACCCTGAATATCTTGTTTGAAGGAATACCAGGAAGCAAACAGCTCATATTAAGAAATGTGGCATACAGACTATTTTACCTCCAGTGTTTGTGATTAGAGTCCTAGTGCTGTACTGCTTTTAAGCGTGACAATTTCATTTCTGCATTGAGATGACTTTAGTCAATGATGAGAAGAGAAAGGAAAAAAAAACCAAACCCAAACCACCAACAAAATATCCTGACTATTTAACAAGACAAAACCCCAAATAATCAGCTCTATCTCAGGAAAGAAAAATGGCACACAAGCAAGCAGAGTATTGTACTGGCAGTGCAAGCTTTTCATTATTATTATTTTTAAATAACAAACAAAATAGCCAAACATTTTTTCTCCATCATAAAAAAAATGACTTTGATCCCCAGTACAGCCATTCAGTGGAAAATTGAACCACACTATAATTGCTTTCCCTGTGACCGATAAAGTGGTGTAACAAATTTTGTGTTTGAATGATAAAATCAGCAATTGGCCCCTAGCAATTCCTTCTACCATTCCTCCAAGGACACCAGCGTCCCATCAGGCTCCAGGGCTAGAGCAAAGGCTGAAGAACTGTAAATCTACTCCAAGTTGTTGTTGTCGGATACTCGCTTTCTCTGTTGCTCTTTTTCTTTTTTCTTAATAGAAAGCTGTGTGAAAAGCCTTTATGTGTTTATTTGCTTGATTTTTAAATGACTAGGGTAAGTGCTCCTAGATTACCTAAAAATACAAATAAAATGAAAGAATTAGGTAGAAGCTTATTGGAGCTATATAAACTAAAACTATCCCAAATAAAATATATTTTACTCCAGAGTAAAATCTTGTTAGAAGGAGAAAATTGCTTTCCTCATAAGCACAGATAACTCCCGGAGCTTGTAGATGCAGAAAACACCTAAGAAGAATTTCTTCCCAGGAAGGGAGGAGGGTTATGTTTTAAACTTATTTTTATGAGGTTTTAAGGTAAGAAAGAAATCTTTATGTCATAATGACTGAAGCAGCAATTAAAGGAGTCTGAAACAAATGGAAATTTTAGAGGCAAAGAAACATTTGTATTTATCTCTATTTATTTGTAAGTCTAATTAAAAAAAAAGAGAGTGTGAAATGAGTCCTATTTTAATTTATACCTTTAAGCTGATTATAGATTTAGGAACCTCACATGAGTCCCCTGTTTTAAAAGTTGTTCCTCTTTGTTTACTTTTCTTACACAGCGGAAAGGATTTTTAGCCCAAATCTCCCAAGGTTTTTTAGCTTCTCTCTCAGAAATTACCATGAGCTCTATCCCAGCTGGTACCTAACTGGGTAGAACCCAACTGCCTTTGCAGAACTGGGTTTCTTAGGACTGATGTATTTCACTTTTGCAAGACACAATCACTTTAAAATCATCTACTCTATAGAAATGATGTGGGTAGATGTGAAAGAATACATAATTTCTTATTTTCTCTCTCCCATTCTTTTTTTGTAGTTTTCTCTCTATTGCTATTTTTATACCTTCCACTTTACCTGTCCCTAATGAAAGTGCCAGGTTGCTAACTCCAGGTGAACTAAAGACATCGAGGTGAGTGCTCAGCTGGTGAAAACTGTCATTGCTTCTTGTTTCCTTGGTGACAACACAGATGCAATATCCCTTTCCACAGTTTGGGTCATACACTAGATTATTTAGCCTTCCCTACTGTTAGGATAAAATAATGATCAGGAAGCCACCTTGTGATATAATGTATGGTGCCTCCACTTTGAAATAAATTAGTGCAAGCAAATGACTAACACCGCATCCTGCTGTCTTTATTTCCCTGGCTGTCATTTCACTGATGTGGTTTACAGCATAACATTACAAATAATTTTAATGACAGAACTAGTGGTAGGCAGGAGAGTAGACGGTAATATGACGAAGATGGGAACAAGCAGCCAGTTTCAGGATCTCAGACTAGATTTCTATGAAAAGCAAAAAAATACACCAGAAAATTTAGACCATGCTGTTCATAAATACGGACTTTGAGAAAATTAACTATAACACCAGGTTAAATAGTTCCAGTCCATGTGTATAGAGACTGAATGTTGTAATTGTCCTGGTATATTCCACTTAGCGTTGACCTGAATGATCAACTCAGTCTGGGACCTGGCACAGTCCAGTGATCATTCCCAATAGGTAGGTTGGATGCAGCCACTTGGTTTCGGAGGTCCAGACAGTTTAATAGTATGGCCATGGACCATCCCATGTCACCTAGCTCTAGTGTTAAGTGGGTCTGGCACTGTTTAATTTGATACAGAACTAATTGTTCTCTGCATTTTAATACAGAAATAATTGTGGTTCCCCATCATCTGTACAGACAGAAATAAAGATTAAGGTCTTTGGAGGAAAGCATTATTTAAAACCAGATTGTTTCACTGATCCATGGTTAGGTATCAATCCTCCAAACAGGTGATTCAACAAAATTAAAGAGAGAGTAATTTTTAGGGAAAGGAGAGACTGCAAGGAGTGTCTATCAGTGGGGTCTGGGAATGGAAATGCCTTAACCTGGCTCTGGTGGGATGGATTTGCAATGTGGAGCCGTGAGTGCAGGCGTGTGCAGTCCAGCCCCTGCTCCCTGCCATGTCCCCTCTCCTGGCACGCATGGCTACTGGAATGCGGTGCAGCAATATGTTCTTGCTGGATGCCCTGTCGTCCTTCTCGGTGCTCAATTACGGCTGACAAGGCAATGTCAACAGCTACATATGGGCTCATTTTACATGCTTTCTCCCATGTCTTTCTTACTGTATATAAGACAAACCAGTTACCTGTCACACACATGCAGGTCATTTCTTAAACTTTGGGTCATCTGACAAGGAAGGGGTTGTAAAACAGGACTTTTATCACCTTGTAGCATCCTTTGAAGTTTATAGCTTCCTATGGTGGCATTCCCTTACCCCAGCACAGCATTACAGTCTTCCTCTGGCTGTAGGAACCCATCCTACAGCAGCTCCTGCGGTGCACTGGGCATGGCAGCAAAGTGAGGAATTGCAGAGCAGGAAGATATTTGTGGCACCACAGTCATAGACGGTTCACACAGCTGAGATTTTGGGCAAACTACAAGGAGCCATGAAGCAGCAGCTGTGCTTCTTGCCCAGCACATGTGGACCAGCAAGTCTACCTTTGCCTGTTTGTAAGGGGAACATAGTGGAGAAGTGAACCTACATTATTTAACTGTGTTTGTTACTTTACTTTGCTGCACGTATGAAATCCCCTGCCTAACTCAGTTCCAGAAGACACTGAAGCAATAGGCAGCAGAAGGGTATTTGTCACAGAACTTGCTGTGTTTTGTTGCTGGTTTTCCCTTTCTGCAGCTTGTTACACTGCCAAGTGCAAGGGCCACCACCAGCACAGCTAGGCACCACCAACACCCAGAAATGGAATGGTAAAACTCAAATGTATTTTAATAATAATAAAAAAGGATGTCTTGGGCAAAGTTGTCTGAAATTGGTGTCCACAATATCTTAAAAGCTTCCTTAGACACTTTCAAACCTGACATGTGATTTCAGAAAGTCAGTATTTTTAGCTAAAATCAGAGATTTAAAATTAAGAAAGATATGACCAATATAAATCTCAAGATACAAATAAAGGCATCGCTTTTTGTCTTGGTCTTACGTTTTGTGAAATCAATAATAAAACCAGCTACCCACATGTACTTGTATGATTAAACCAACACAAGTACTCTAAAGCTGGCCGCAAGTATTGCCCTATAGAAGTGCTCTGAAAAGCAGATTTAAGATGCTGATGTGTGAGTTTATTTGAGAGCATTCCAGCTGAGTGTCCTTGTGTAGAAGCATGGCCCATGAAGAACTCTATCCTACATGTAAGGTGCTTTTGTGAACTTTGGAAATCACTAAATATAATGTCCCAGATTGATTCAAGGAGCCTCCTGCTACTTCTTTGTGAGGTGGGACAGAAAGGGTCCATCGTTAAGGGTGACAGTGGCAATGGCCCACTTTCTTTTGTGCAAGATGGGTGCAATCTATGGCAGCTCTTCTGCTCACTCCCGCAGATTCAATTCCTGGCTGGTTTGGGCAGTCCTGGCTTGAACTATCACAAGCACAATTAGATGAAATCAGAAAACACTGCAGGTGTTAACTTTGCAGAGCAGGCTTGTACAAAAAACACATTGGAGGATTTTATGTATTGATTAAGTGGGGTAATATTAATATATCTTTTGCCTCCAGTCAGTTTCCCTTGCTTCAGAACATCCCCAGTTGGGAGCCAAGATATCTTCCCTTATTCCAGCTGAATACTAATACCACAAACTTTGGTGTGACTGTTTGACCTGTGCCTCTTCTTTCTCCTGTATTTTATTTTATAGTATTTATTTTGTTTTATCTGGTTCTCCAGAGATAATAATTTCGGGGTTTTTTTTTCCATTCTTCCTCTCACGTGTCCTCCCATCCCACCACTGACGCAGCGACTGATGGTAGGCAGCTCTGTCTCCCTTGACCTCGTCAACATCAGAAAGCATTTTCAAATCTCAGTCATCTCTGACAGCCTTTGAGCAGAGAAATGAGACAGTCTCCCCGACACAAAGGCTTCTGGCCTGGGGTAAAAAAACTCCTTTTGAAACAACAACAACAAAAAAAATTCCCTCCGAACACACCACACAGCTTTTTCATTCATCTTGCTGTGCAGCCCCTCTATACTGTATTAGTTTTCAGAGATTACAGATTTTTATTTATTGTTGGCCAGCCACCATACCTAAGATACTCTGCTGTTCTGCTCTGCAGTTTTGCAAGAAAAAAAAAAGGATAGTTTACATACAGCTATTGTAATACCCAAGCCTGTGTAGATAATTGGCCCTAAGCTTGGTTTCAAAGGTTGCTTCTGTGTACAGAGATTAATAAAACCACAACCTGAAGATATGTGGGAGACACTCCTGGTGTATAACATGCAGATTTCTGTTCAATGGAGAAACTGAGGCACTGCTGTGTGAATTACTCCAATCTCCTCTTTCCTGACTGTTATTTCTTCTTTGCAAGATCACACAGAGTACGACCTCTTGTAACAGCTCTCCAGCAGCGTAGGACAACACCTACAGTCAGATTAACATCCTACTTTTCTAGTTCCCAACTTACTCTAATGGAGAGCTGCTTGCCTAGATGCAAAAATCATCACTTAGCATTCCAAAATACATCCCAATGAATTTCATTGTTATCAACGCCTGGCTTCATAGAGATGGAAATTATGGGCACACCAGTAGGGAGGGGAAGGCAAGTGAATGTATTAAATCCCTCGATGCCGGCTGAGATGGGACAGCTCAGTTGTTGATTCCCACAGCCCCCAACCTCCTGCCGGAACGTGTAACTATTGTTTCCTGCTTTTTATCAAAACAGACACGTTTTCTGGGGTTTTACATCTTGCCACACTGAAGGGACAGATGCTTTTGCAAGAATTCCCTCCTACTCTTCTCGACTGGTCTGCTGAAATTTGTGCTAAAAAGGGCTGTTTCTCAGCCCTTCTGCCAAGCTCCCTCCACTAGACAAATCCACCCTGGCTTTGTATTTGAAGAGCTGAGACAGTCATCATCTCCCAAAAGTAGCCCAAATTGAAGGGAAGATCCGAATATCTCACCAAAAGAGCACAGCCCCTTGATGTTCTTTCTGTTGTAGCAATTGTTTATGACAAGAGCACCGAGGGAAAAATACCGTGATCCTGATTCCTTATGTTTTCATTGTTTGGGACTCAGATCTGTTCTGATAAGACCAACAGCAGCATTTGACTCCATTCTTAATCCAGTCAGACTGCTGGGTAGCAGACCTAGGGGGGTTCTAGTACAGCAAGAGCACTTATGGCGTGGTATGGCGTGCCTCGGAGCTGGGCTGGTACCGCACACGCAAGCTGGCTGCAAGGTCTGACTTTAATCCCCAGCTGTGACTTGGTATTTCTTTCTCTTTAATGGCTGCAGGGCTATCAAAGTTGGGTGAATGGTTGCAGAAAAATGTCGAGAAAGGCTCTCTCTCCTAAAGAATGTGGACATCTTTATTGGGAAAGAAGGCATCCTCACTAAGGGAAGAAATGGAAAGTCCCATTCGAAATAAACTGGGAACATCATGGCACAGATGGGACCAATCAGACCTCTCTTGTCAATGTTTCACTATGTTTTTCACTATGGAATAATAAATAATAATCATTACAAAGTCCCTCGTGGGTCTTTTTTTCTCTTTCTCCCCCTCCACACCATACAGCAAGGCTATCAGTATTTGTGGATCTTGTATCGCTAATGGTGAGTTTGGATTTTGTTTTGTAGATCTGGATCAGTCTGAATTTCTGGCACTGTTTTCATGGAACATTAAGTGCCAAGATTGCTAGATAGATGCTTGTAAAATAGAAATGAAATAAATAAATACAAATATAGCTGCAATAGCCCAATTTGCATCTTTTCAAGATTTCATCTGATAAAAAAATAAAAACTCAGTTTAAAGTCAAACACTGAGGGATTTCTTTCTTGTCTAAAAAAAAACAGCAGCAAAAAGGAGAGAGGCAGAATTCAAAAAGGCTTAAAAGTCCGAAAGTGATATTTTTAGTTGCACCTGGTTTTTGTTAACCAGCAAAAGTATATTTTTATACAAAATATGATTTATTTTACCAAGCAATGCTTCAAGAGAAAGATAAGATCTAACAGTTCCAAAACTTTAGTTTTAAAATAAGCTTTTGAGCAGACAAACCTGTTTTTACTTTTTTTTTTTTTTGGTAACTTTCCTTTACTATCAGTTGGGAGCAAAGAGAATTCCAGTGGCCAAACAGCCAGAAGTTACTTGTCAGGTATTTACAACTTCACATTTTCATCATTCCTTGATGAGAAGATTGTTTGTTTGCTTATTTTTTTTTTAGTTTCTCTCTTTTCACTACTTTAACGAAAGCTAGAAGGTGTGCTTTGGAACAGCTTTCAGCAGATATTCAGTGGCTTTATTTCCATGGCTTTCCCAAGGTTCATTCCTAAAGAGAAGAACTTTTATGTTTTCCTGTAGCTTCAAATAAGTATGGTAGACACACTTGTTCTTCAACTTGAATACGTGAATAATTTCTTTGGACTAAGCTTGATGTTCTTAGGGACTCCATTAAGATGGCATCCAATATGGAAATCTTGCAGTTCTGACAACAGCTGATTAAAAAAAAATCTTATCTGTCTGATGGTGTATCAAAAAAATGGTTTCTTACCTGTCCTTGCCATAAGGTAAGTCAAATATTTTTGATCTGAAGAGGTCTAAGGAAGGATTACCTCCTCTCTCTGTTCCTTCTGCTTAGGTGGCTCTTGATCAAGTGGTGTGACAGTTATAGTTTTGGGTTGGGGTTTTTTGTTGTTGTTGTTGTTATTTAGACAGTTAAACACCTTAGCAGGAGTCACCACCATGCAAGGTTATTTACCTAAGCCACAGACGACAGCAAGCAGCATTTAGCCAGAGCTGCTTTCCACTCTCCTTCATGTTTCTACTTACTGAAGGATTTTTACTCTGGGGGGAAAGAAAAAAGGCAAACACATGGTCTTTTTCTAACAGTCCAGGCAGAGAAGCCAACGCAGAACAACAACTAGGGTATGATTTATTGATCAAACTTCACTCTCTGAGCAATATTTAGCATCCATGCACTAATAAAAAGAAACAGACAGCTCTGCTTGCCTCCTCAAAATCCTGGAGCTTGCTGTTAAGTCTTCTGAATACATTACCTGAATCAAACACATAAGCCCTGCTCTTGGCTTTGTCCCTTTTGAGCCCCAAGGTATGATTTCCATGGACCAACACTGAAAAATACCTAAATATTTCTCCCTGCTGCCATCTCTCCAGCCACTCCCAGCAGTTGAATCACAGTGTCTTGACTGTATTAGGCTCCGGGGGGTAAGCTTGTTCAGTAATAGCCCTGACCTTTTCCTAGTGTTGTCATTCCAAATGACATTTATGGCATAAACAAGCAGTGACACAAAACTGACAGGCCAAGTTGCCATCTGAGAGAGAATCATGAAATAGAAAGAAAAAGACTTCTAAAACCATTCCCAAAATTCAAAAAAACAAAAAATCTTTCTCCAGCTTCCAAGCATTCATCTCTTAGGTGGCAAAAATTATTTTATTGTCCAATAAATCTTGTATTTTCCAGAAAGTGTCGTCATTTTCATTCCCAATCAGACTTTAATCGTTTTGTCTTTAAAAAATGCATGTGGAAGAGAATTGTTCAGGATTCATGCTAATATAATAAAAAAAAAAAGTCTCACAAATGTAAGAAGAAAATTCCTTCCCCATATTTTATCTATCTAAGAGTGTCTCCTCTACGCTTGTCTGTCTCTGGTTAGTAGAGAGAGATAAGTCACTGCATGGTCTGAGTCATCCTGCCATTGCATGAGAAGAATCTCTTTAGAGTGCCTACATCTCTAAATCAACTATGTAAGAAGTTAAGATGGCTAGTTCAGACAAGGTATCAGAATTGTAGCTTTTTAAAGCCAGAAGAGGTTAATCCTACCCCATTCAGATTGCATTCACTACTTGCAAAAGATCGTAAGATTATTTATGAAAATAATGGTCCTCATTCCTAAAAGACTCTGTTAACATCGTGTGTTGAGGATAGACTTGGGCTGATGGCATAATACAGTATAGGGATTTATTCTGCATCCAGGCAAGCAGAAATGCCGTGAATTGTTTCTGTAAGACTTCCATTCCCAATGAATAGGTATCTTAGAAATCAGTGCTAGTGACACCACCTTGTGTGGCAGGACTTTCTGGAGAAAACATGACCTCTTCCAGGAATGTTTAGGTATGAAGATACTGATACTGCCTACAAAATTAGAGGAGTGAAAATCCACGTCTGCTGGCTTTTATTCTTCTATTAGATGACAGTGCTCAATGTGTGTCAGCACTGAGCTTAGCCAGCTATGTGAATAGAAGTGCTGAAGGAGAAGGGGGCAAAGAAAGCAGTCCGGAGGCATCTGTATGCACTATTTATAGGCACGATGCAAAATATGATACATGTGCACTACACTAGGTGTGTCTGCCAAAGGGTGTGCTTGTGTTTGTGGTATTTATCTTTCAGATTTTAAAGCAACCTGCCTCCTTCAAAATATGTCACATGACAAGAACTCATCGTTCTAGATTGCTCTCCAAATTGGTGGCGGATGGCAATTGTCCGTGTCTGGGGGGATGCCGTCCAGATCAGCTGTCCAGCCTCATCATATCACACGTCTTCCCACTCATCCTCCGAGCAGCCACTTCTTTGCAAAGGAATGGTAGGTTGCCTTCCCAAACATGAAATGCCTCCTCAAGAACCACACCCATTTATCTCCTTATCCATGTAATATTGATGGTCTATTATTTAACAAACAGAACCTAATTAAAAAAATCTTTTTTTGGGGGGGGAATAGGGAGGAAGGTAATAAGTCATTAATTGAAAACCACCAGAAGGAGAGCAAAACAAATACCATCTGCCTTGGAGGGCAATATCATTAAGCTCTGGGCACTATGCTACAGACTCGAGAGCTATTTTTACCCTTGGGCCATAGTTACTACTAATGATGGATGAGACCAGTCAACAGGCCAGAATCTGTCCTGAGTATTCAGAGTTAACTCCAGTTAGAAGTGGCACATGCTTCTGGGAGGACAAAACCGGTGCAGGTCTCTGCTATAGATGTATTTATCCATAAATACACACACACACACACACCCCTATGTTTGTGTGTTTGCATATTGGGCTTATAGTTGTACAGAATCCTGCTATCAAAGTTACAACTCAGGCACTTCAAAAGCTTTGCTCTTATTTATATGCTGTATTTTCTTTAGATTCCTATGCTGCAATATAATTTATTATCTGAGGAAATGTTTCAATCAATCAGTTATGGATGTACATGAGCAACCAGCTAAACACCACCCTCCCAGAATGTAAAACAAAAGCAGAAATGAAACAGCCCATAGTAGTTAACATGGGACATGTTGAAAAAAAAGTGCAGGAGACTCCCAGACTAATTGGACTACTGTCCATACTATGTTTCTCCATTGGGATTTTTGGTTTATAGACTCAATTCAACCCATGGCTCACACCGTCAACCCATTGCGCACACACCAAGGTGTCCAGTTGGTCGTACTCTAGACTCCTGTAGCAGTTTAAAGTGCCATGGACTTA
>WKFP01014389.1:325342-371026 GCA_011057875.1 Pterocles orientalis
GACGAACACCATGGAAATCAATGGAGATAATCCTGATTTAGGCCAATTGCTGAAAGCAGAAGGTGGCCCCATCTGTAGATACTAAAAGTAGCTTTGATTTTTTCCTCATGGCCAATGATGTCCAGCATCCCCTAGGGATTCTTAATCACAATGGCAGTGTGTTACCTTACAACTAATCAGTTCCCCATGAATCCTCAAAACATATTAATTTGACTCATCTTTCAAGCACCATGAGGCCAGAATAATTTCTTACACTGTTATGAAGGAGATGAACATGTACAACAGCAACGAATGAACGCTCTGTTGGTGAACAGAAGGAAGTGAAACGCACAAGTACAAATTGACAAAAAGAATAATGAGACCTTTGCATATAAGCTATTGATTATACTGGGAGCTGTACAAAAATTGCAAAAGCAGCTTTAACTATCATTCATTCAAATTCCAGACAATTATTGAGTTTAAAAAGTGTTCAATAAATAGTTTCATGAAGAGAAATTTTGGGGGAGCAATGGATTTCATGTTAGAAATTCTCAGGCAGGCAAGTGTGTTCACAGATGGATGAGACTATTCGTAATTTGCTATCTTGTTTGCTTGCCTCATCACATACTAATTTTGAAGCTCAATATCAAGTCTGAAATTCAAACACTGAAAGAGAAGCAGAATAATTTTGCTGTCCAGATTCTGGCCTAACCATTGGGAAGAATGAGATCTTTTTGGAGTAATCTAGAATAAGACCACAAATATTTTTTTAAGTCAAAATGGACTATGGGCACTTCAGTACTATTTACAAGTGGATCTTGCTGTCTCTGTGCAGAAGTGTGACAAAGTTTAAGCCCATTGTCCCTTTTTAATATGTTTTAGCTGCCACTTTCTGAAATAGTGAGGGGATTGTGGGACTCATTTCACCTACACTCCTAAAGGTAAGATACCCCATCTAAGCTGCTCTCAGGCTCCTCTTTCCTGCAGAATCTCATCTACAGACTGACTTCTCCCACCTTAAGAAGGTGGGAAGTTTTCTGGCAGAGCCTAGCTGGTGAAATAAAGACAGATCAGGAAGTATACTTCTAGACAGTAATCATTAGGTGAGATCACTTTCATTTATATATATAGCACCGTGGAGCACTGGCCTCACCAAGGGTCTGTAAGTGCTATTTCAATGTAACAATACTAATAACAGAAATATCAGTAATCTGCTTCCTAGAATAAATTATTTTTTTGCCTTTTATTTAAAAAAAATAGTTTCTGATTCAATAAATATTTCTAAATTCCTTGTGTATTTTATAGTAATCCAGACACTTATAAATAGATTCTGTTTCATAGCAAATTCTTGGCTAGATTGTGTTGACATCAAACTTACAATTTTCCCTCCAGTAAAGCTGATTCAAACTGCAAGAAAAGATATGTAAGGCCAAATCACCAGCTGAGGCAAAGTGGCTTGATTGTTTAAAGTGAAGGAGCTAAGTTTTTGCACCACCTAAGGTTTAGGCTCTTGTGATATAATGTTGTTTGATTCTTCTGTTCCATGGTTCATAGGAAAAATCAAGCAATGTCAAAATGATTAACTGTAAATGGTCTTGCATTTGATCATCTTTGTGCTTCAGTTATAATTACAGAGTCAAGTCTAACAATGGGCTCTCTATAATTTCTTTATTGGCATGCAGAGTTTGCACAGTAAATATTTCTTCTCATCACATTTTTTCCCTTTTCCAACAAGCTCTCAAAGCAACCATTCCAAACTAAATAGCAATTGAACTGGACTGTTATTATTCTGTACATACTAATTCTGCTCCCAGCTATTCTGTTTTAAAGCATGAAATTCACAGATTACAAAGCCTACTGAATCATGTGAACTCATCTTTGAAATAAGTCCGAACCATAGATTTCAAAGCCCATACTGACTTGAAACTGCACTTCCTCATCAAAGATAAATGTTTAGGGCTAGTGTTCTTGTTTGATCCAAGAGATAAATCCTAGGTCTCAGTCTTCTAGAGTGAAATCTTGATTTCATTCAAGCCAGTAGCAAAATTCCTATTGTTTGTTAACGAGGTCAGGACTTCAGCACTAGATTTCAGCTCCCTGAAGTTTGGGTGCAGAGGGAGTTCTGAATCCACCGCTCTCATTCTGATGCCGTGTTTGTCGAAAGGAAAGAATAAAGTGAGTTCATAAAAAGCAGTCTTCAAAGCAGGTCTTATACAACCTTCGGTGCCAATTTATACGTCTGAAACTTGTAGTTATTGGAAAGAACCCTGTTGAACGCGAGGGCCTTTGGATTAGATCCTGTGACCGTAGAACTACAAATTGCACGTGGAAATTGGTCACACAGAGCACATCCCATTATACAATCTCAAGTATCTCTTTGCAGCTTTCATTTCATAAAAATTTTGCCAGCATAGTTTCCTGTATATATCAGTGACATCTTTTTCCAATCCCATTGAAGAGACACACATCCACAAAGAAGTACAAATCCATTGGTTATTTTGAAATCAGTCATTGAACATGAGTTTGCATCATTTTCTCCACAGAGAGTTTAAAATACTAAACCAAAGCTACGGTTCTCAAGAGTATTAAAATTTTATTTCCTTTGTTAAAGAAAAGGCAGAGAAAGTGTTGGTTTCTCCCCACATCCCTGAATTTTTCTGAAAATAGAGATGTGACAACAGACTGATGCTACTTAATGTAACACTTCAGAGCCCATTGACGAATGCATCAAGGAAACAGGAAACTGTACCTGAAACAAGACATTTTAAAAGATTGTTGTGGTTTAATCCTAGCTGGCAATAAGCACCACATAGCTGCTCGCTCACTCCTCCCCGCTGGGATGGGAGAGAGAATTGGAAGGAAAAGCACTCCCATTCACACACTTGGGAAACCAAGATGAGATGAGTATGATGTAAGGTAAATGTTTCTTAATGCAGATGTCTTTGTTGCCCTGACAGGTACTTCTAGGTCCTAGACCATTTTAAGGGAAATTACTAAAGTTAGATGATTCACATTTAAAACCAACTGTTTCTTTTAGTTGAATAAAAAGGGAGTTCAGATGTAGGCCTCAGACGTAGACAACTAGGTTCCTAGATCTGACCAGAAAATTTTCACTTTTTTCTTTAGAGGAACTTTTCTGATCATCTAAAGCCTGAAGTTTTGGAAACACCTCTTCCTAGGAAAATTAAGGGTTAAACTCCTAACTGGGTTTAACAAGGGGACTAAAAACTGTCTGAATACTATGATATCAAAGAGATGTCATCCAGTAGAAGGCATATAATCTCAATGGTGTTTCATAAACATATACATAAATCATCAACAGCCAGCTTGTGTAAGAATAACTTAACTAAGGAATTCTGTCATTGATTCATTTTTCCTTTATGCTTCTTTTGAAAAGTTTTAGCATAGCTGAAAATTGTGTCTCTTTCTTTTGGATCAGCTTGATTTAGAACATTGGTTCATGTTGCAGCTCTATGTTATAGTTTGAGATAACACTTTTTAAACTGAGAATGCTTTTTGGCAGTTCTGCATGAAACTCTGCTGTTCCAAGATGGGAGTTACTGATGCCATTTGCTTTGGCTTCAGATTTTCTCAGCTTGTATTGTTGTGCAGAATGTGGTGTCCAAGATCCGAAGAAACCTAAAACTTCTCAATGAAGTTTGACTAAAAGCAGGTTTTAAATCAAGATGGTGGAAATCCAGGTGTTCTGTCCAGCTTCCACAAACTATCAGGCTTTTAGCAAAGGTTTGTTTAAAAGATGGATCCAGAATGGTTCAGTCCCTATCTGCCCACCCCCCCCAAAAAAAAAAAATCCATGTCTGTCTGTTTTTTGTCTGACTTAGAAGTGGTAAAAGTTCTGAAATACTTGGAGAAAGATAGGTGAACTAAGGCCATAAAGGATAATTACATTCAAAAACTTGAAGCTGGAATTGTATATTTTGAGTGCCAGAGGACCACATCGGTTATGGCGGAAATAATGTGAACACCTCCTCTTTTCAGAATGAAGGTACGTTATCTGTTGTATTCTGAAGGGACTAAAGTTAGCATTCATTGCAGAAACATCTTGTTAAACACCAACAAAAATGGGTAACAACTCTATCTTTTTATTTTCTCCATTTAGTTTTGAAGTACAGAGGAAAACAAGTATATTAGTAGTTAAAAAATCTAAACTCAATAAAAATAGGAAATATTTTGATTTTTCAAAGACAGTGATCTTCCTCTTGTCCCTGTCGACTCTCTCCTGGTCTAGTTTTATTATTGTTATCGTTGCTAGTACTAATGATAATAACAATAAAGGCAAAATAAAACCTTAAATTGCATAGAATACCAATATATAGTCCATGACCTATAAAATATAGAGGGTATAGACAATAGGATATTTGTAAGTAGTACTTCTATGGTGAGAGTTTCCACTACATATAGTAAGTCAATTCATAAGAGATATGTAAACTGACAAAGGTTGGTGTTAAATCTTAACTCTACTTATGTGATCCACGCTAGGTGTGAAAAAGAGCAGCGGGGTCTAAACTGATGTACCTCAAAGGCAGACGAGTGCTCAGCAACTGGGTCTAAAAAGTCAAGCCGCTGGTGTTCGCATCCTCCTCTTGGATTTATGTGAAAGCAAGACCTGGCAAAATGTCATCTTTCACACTGGATTAAATCAGGTGCACTTGGTGGAGTAACACCTGAATGTAGTGTATACTCTTGCTTATGATCCAAGAATAGAGATTAAATATTTTTGCTGGAATTATTCCAGAAGAAAATTTGATCCACACAGATTTAAAATATAAGAATTAAATAAAGATTTTATTACTGCTATCTGTCAGCATAATTGGAAAAAGGACACTGCAACAATTCAGAATAAACCTTGTGCTATTACTAAAATTTCTCCCACACAGATACAAATTTTATGAGAAGGAGATGAAAACAAAAAATGAATAATTACATTTGTTATTATGACAATATTTATTTCTACATTTATATCAAGGTAGATATTCCTTGACACGTGCATATACAGCTGTAAATGGACATGTGTGTGGGTGTGTGCATGTGGTTGTGACTACAGATGGAATAACTTTAAAAAGTCCAAGGTAATTTTATTTTTAAAAAATAGTAAAAAAAAAAAAAATCACTAGCATTCCTAGTTCCAGCCTGAAGCACATTTTTACAGCTGAAAATAGGGGCTTATAATGAAAATGCTGACACAACCTTAACTATAGAGGTGCTAGCAGGCAATGCTATAATAAATAATGTGGGAAATATTTTACACTTCAAGGCAATTACATGTTCAGCCATCTTTAGGATTTCTGGGCCATGAAGGGTAGGGATTAGGTATACTTGACAAGTGTAAAAGACCCATGACTCGTGACTGCTAGAAGGCACAAATGAATCACAAAAGCTGAGAGAAAGCTTTGTAATCACGCAGCATAGGTAAAATATTTTTTTATTTGGGGGTAGATAAGGATCAGGTAAATGTAAAGATACACACTCCACATTCCATTTAGTTGGCTTTTGGAAGAAATGGTGAAAGTTGAGTTAAATTTATCATCCTAACTTGCCTGTCATCCATTTGTATGTGTCTTTATGCCATACAAGTATGACTTTAATATGCTTTGAGATGGAAGTTCGTATTTGTAGGAGGCCAAGACTGGACAGGACTAACTAGGTCATTGGGTGGGCTCTCACTGTTGCGGAAACTTCTGCAGGAGATTTTAGGAAAGTTTAGTTTTACAAAGACCATAAGAACACCTTTCTCAACATTCACCCACCAAGAAGAGTTCAGTATTCACAACAGCCTTTTTGTTCAGTTAAGTTATGACCAAAGGCCTTGGGTTTGGACTGTGAACCATGAGATTCTTCCTCTTGTGTCATTTACAACAGGTCCCTCCAGAACATCTTTCTGGAGAGAGGGATGATGGAGATAACGTGGTCCTGCTGGAGTTAGTTCAGTGGAGAGCCACAAAGATGGTCAAGAGGGCTGGAGCACCTCCTGTCCAAGGACAGGCTGAGAGAGTTGGGTTTGTTCGGCCTGGAGAAGAGAAGGCTCCAGGGAAAGCTTAGAGCAGCTTCCAGTGCTGAAAGGGGGCTACAGGAGAGATGGGGAAGCACTCTTGATCAGGGGGTGGAGTGATAGGACAAGGGGTGATGGTTTTAAGCCGAAAGAGAGGAGATTTAGATATTTGGAAGAAATATTTTCCTGTGCGGGTGGTGAGGCAGTGGCCCATGTTTCCCAGAGAAGCTGTGGATGCCCCATCCCTGGAGGGGTTCAAGGCCAGGCTGGATGAGGCTTTGGGCAACCTGGGCTGGTGGGAGGTGTCCCTGCCCAGGGCACGGGGTGGGACTGGATGATCTTTAAGGGCCCTTCCAACCCAAACCATTCTGTGATTCTATGATTTCTCATGCCTGCTCCTGTCCAACCTCCCTCAGATGTTTCAAAATGCTTATTATTATGGTTTCCAAGGGTCTGTGCTGGTGTATGTGGTGTGCATTTTCAGAGCTGTTTATCTGACATCTGCCTTTCAGAAACAGACACAATAATTTTTCCCATGGTGAGCAAAAAAACCAAACCAACAAATCACCCTTCAACACATTTTGTCTTAAGCTGTTAACAAATCTTTAAAACTTGTCTATATCTCAGGCCAAGTGTTCCTAAGATTGTGCATGAGTTCACCTGAAGCTTTATTTCAAATACATACCGCACCGCATCTGGCAAACTTTTAAGTTATTTTCTCTCCCTCTTCTTATCTGCTTTCATTGTCTTATTTCTTACTTTCACTAGTCTTGGCTATAAGAAAAGAGACTTCTAATAGATTAAGAAAAGACAGGGGAAGACTCACAGCCTGTTGTTTGGAGGTGATGAAGGAGGACTGGAAGACTGAATACTGTAAAACAGATCTTGGTCTCTGAAAGGCAGCAAGAACCATGCCACTGAATAGAATATGTCCAGAATTTTACACAGGTGTTTTATTTTCTCTAATTTCTGTATTACTTGGGGGAACTTACTGCCATTCAAATTTTTTAGCCTTCCTTCTTTCAGCTCCAAATAATTTAAAACTCCTTCACTCTCACAATAGAACAGCTACAGTACAAAATGATGAATATTCAACTTCCATATCAGAAGTCAATATGAACACTGAGATAGATACATACTTTTCAGCACATATCAGGGTTAGGAAATAGCATGATAGCTTAAGACACATAAAATAACGTGACACCAATTTATTACCATTAGAAAGAAAGCCTTTGGAAAAGACCCTAAGCATTATGTTAGCATTGATATGTCAATCCTTTATTTGAAGGATGGCAAGTCTGAATCCCAGCACAGCCTTAATTAACAGAAAATAATTAGCATCATTTTCCCAGCTGTGAATTTGAGATTTTTTTTTTCCAACAGAATCCATTGATTGATAATTAAGGAGGAGTTAGTTGTAATAAAACTCCCAGTATTGCAATTTCTAATTGGCCTTTAAGGACATTTTACAGTTACAGTTACTTTGTTCCAGGCATTTTCTGGCTTTTTTTTTTTTTTAACCAGCTTTAATAAGGAATCCTTTCTCAGTGAGGTAAAGAGGATGCAGATGAATAGAAAAAGCCACTGTAATGTTACAACTCTGAATTTAAAACTTCACATATAATACAGTCCATTTGATTTGTTTGGGCAATAATTGGCGCTAAGTGAAAGTAAAAAGCTTTGAAGTTTACTTTGAATAACCTACGATTTACCCAGGCATTTGAGTCTTCGATTAAACTACATTATCACAGAGATTTATGGAAATGCTTAACTTGATGAACAGTAAATGCTTCTGTTGGCTTCAGTGGGATGGACCATGATGCGTATACTTAAGCAGATATACATATATCCTTCAAGGAATGCTGCCCTAGGCTGGAAATCTTATAGGAATGGATTCAGTTCAGGACATGTCTGCTTGTTTCATATTTCCATCCAGTCCTCAAATGCTGCTACTACAGTGTCCCCTAAGGCACTAAAATTTTCTTTTAGTAATCCTACAAGTAGAATTGGTTTAAAAGCATACATTTAATGATTTTGGAATGTTTGTATATTGTTTGTATATTTTCTATTCTTTTCCTAAGCTATCTGAAAATTTAAAATGTTAGATGAAAATATGAAGACCTTTAGCTTTTTCTCCATTTTTTTCCTTTCCCTCATTTCTGTTCATTCTCCCACTCGCACACAAACTGGAATGACTGACAAACTAGAAAATAAAAAAGAGGTTAAAAAGATAATCTTATATATCTAAATACAAAACAATGAGAAAAAATATTATTTCCTTTTATACAAAGATGATCTATAGATGTGAAAACCACAATGCATGTTTGCAGATTATCTGCACATACATAATAGGGACATTTCTATAATAGGAGGAAGATTTTTCCTGTGAGGGTGTTGAGGCAGTGGCCCAGGTTGCCCAGAGAAGCTGTGGATGCCCCATCCCTGGAGGGGTTCAAGGCCAGGCTGGATGAGGCTTTGGGCAACCTGGGCTGGTGAGAGGTGTCCCTGTCCATGGCAGGGGGTTGGAACTGGATGATCTTTAAGGTTCCTTCCAACCCAAATCATTCTGTGACTCTGTGATTCTATGATTTATCCCCAACACTTTAATTCTTCCCTAAAACTGGAAGGATTATACCTCTTATGGGATTTTGTTTCAGGTCCAAGATGGGTTTATTTATATGTTTGGCTGCCTAAGGGAGCAGACTGGTGGAAACAGCAAAACCCCATGCCCCACATCCTGTTTTGGCCAGTGGCACCATCCTGGAAAACCCGTCTGGCTGCTGCCATGGCAGAGGGACGGACGAGAGGGCAGGAGGATGCGGCTACTGCTTATAGAGAGGGTTCACGCTGAAACAGCAGTCACCACCTTCCTTCTCCCATCTCCCTGGAGGCAACAGGGGCATCAGCTGAATGCATGTGTACATTTGCATTCACATGTGCGCACTGTCTGGGCTCACAGCTGGGGTAAATCAGTGCGTCGCTATGGATGGTAACAGAGCATGGCTGTCTCTTGCTGCTAAAGAGATGGGTCTGTAAGTATCACAGAGGGATTCTGGCGTGTGGTTTAGGAGAGAAGTCATCTCAGTTGACCTCAGCCTTCTAAGAGAGAGCTGTCAGGTCTAAGTTAACCTCAACTCCTTGAGTCAAAGAGTGAGCTGGAAAGATATTCACTGTTCTTATTTTAACACTTTTAAAATAAAATCAATATTGGATGCCTTAACAAATTTCATTACAAGTTTTCAAACTTTATCCCAATTTTCTGAGCTAGCTTTTCCCATCATATTGGAAAATAATTTGAAAAGAATAAATGTAAGGAATTTGAAAGTAATAAATGTCTTAGAATTGTTTTCTTCAGTGGTTTGAATGTTTCTTTAGGGAATATACTGTTTCGTCAAAACATTTATCCTTACCTTAATCTTAACCAAAACACCATTAACCTCCATCAAATCCTTCTTCAAATAAGAGACTGTATTAGATCCTGTGGTCAGGGAAACTTAGACCTGCCCAGCAACAACTCTGGGAATCACTGTTATCAGCTCATCAATGATTTACTTTCAGTGTAGAAAGACTTCTTAAAACATACATTTTCAGAGAAATCAGGGTAGGAGGAAATTTCAGCATAATGCTTGGATTGTTCCCTTGGCCCAAAATAAGATCAGCTCAGTTTTCCACTCCCCAGAAAAAATAGAGAACAGTTCATTTCCCTCCTTTGCAGCAGGGCATCTTCAACAAAAGCCATTTGCCATGTCTCTGTATAAATTTTTAGTCCATTTTAGACTAAATAAATCCAATGAAAAACTTCCCATAAAAGAGCAGCGCTGCCTGTGCTGGAGAGATTGATAAGGAAGGAACAAGCAGAAGTGTGTACAAGGTGTTGCATACCAAAAGAGAAGAGCTGTTTAGGATCCAAAACACACACTAGCTGAGGTGACCTTATTGATTTTGAAAAACACAGCAGCAGCTTTTACAGGGAGTTGTACAGGGGAAAAAAAAAGGAGCAAGATCTTGGATTCTTTTGTTACAATGCTTGGAAAATATCTGTATCAATATATTGTACATTCCTGTAGATGTGCAATTTTGCATTGAGGGGAAACGGGGAGGGAGTGGGATATAAAAATCTACTGCAGTAAAACTGGTGTGTTAGAATGATGTATAATTTAAATTCAGAAACTTTAATCTAAGCAAAATTTCGCAAAAAGTGGATCAAGATTTACAAGTATAGGTGCAAAAAATTGGGCTCCGTTGTTAATAATTGGACAACAGATACGAGGTCTGACTTCTGAAATAAGCAATTATCTAACAGTTCCGTTTAAATGAGGTGGGCATCATTTCTAAAAGCAGTTCGTAGGATAGGGAACCCAAATATGGACTGAAATACTAGATCTTACTATAAAAAATCTCATCTTAGAGTAGTATGCGTTGCCTAGGTGGAAGTATGTGTCCCTCACCAACAACCTCCTTCCGAGGGATCTAAGTACCAGATTTTATTAAACATTAAGCACTTTTTTCCTTACTTAAACCACATTGAAGAAAGGGAACATAAGTAAGTATATTCAGGAATTTCTTCTTCTTGATATGTAATTATTTTTCATGTTGTACAACAGAAATGGCTGAGTGAAACCAGATAAAGTCTCCCATGTCTGAGCAGTGTCCCATACCTCCACTATCTTCTATTTTCGTGCCAGTGATGCTCTCTTGAACTGAACGCACACACGTAAGCAGAGGGCTAGATGTCAGGATGTTAGCTCAGAGTCATTTCACCTGAGCAAGTAGCAATACAGCACGTACCATTCATGCAGAAGTTGCATCTGGTTCTGAGAAATTCCAGGAACTGGAAAATAAGGAGCTTCAGATTTGTAGGATGAGGGAATAATGAATCTGACCTCAGGTCACTGCTCTGCTGGAACCCAAAATAAGTTCAAATCACAATTGATCAGCACGAACCAAAGCACATCACAGACCAAGGAAAGAGAAAGGTTCACAAGAGCAACAGGGTTCTGCAATGGATGGCTTTCTGATAGAATTGGTTGGAAGCTCAAAGCCTGATAAAAATGGCACATTTGCTGATTTTGTGATTTTAGGATTGTGGGGGAAAATTTTCTAGCTGAACCACTAAAATGAGGGATGTGCGATAGCCCTCTTACTTCCTTTACTTCCATGCCCGGATTTTACTAAGTAGCACTGTTTAAAATCCTTGGGAAAATCCTGCTGTTAAAAGCAAAATTTTCTATTGACCTCAGTCTTCTCAGGTTTTTAAAATATTTTTTTTCCATTACAGAAAATTCTTACTGTTGGCTGGCCAGTTGTACAGGAGATCAGTATGTAAAATTCTATTTAGCCACAGGATCCTGGGGGTAGATCAAAGTATCTTTGCCTTTCAGACAATTTCTTCCCCACAAAAGGTTCCTCTATCATAGGATTATGTAGTTTGTGAGCCCTTCAGTTGCTGCAGAGGTGAAGTCCGTGTAGAAGGATAAAGATCTCTTGATCAAGGCAGATGTTCTGGAGCAGAAAATATGATCATTCATTTAGCTTTATTGCTGCATGGTGGCTCAGATTTAATAACGATGCTGTGAAATGCAAAGATGGATAGCTAAGGATAATGGGTCGTTACATGACCTTACTGAGATGAGTGATACAAAAATCCATAAGAACCAAAGCCCAAAATTTTGTCTTCAGCAAATCTTCTGTTACATAGCCATCAAGAAATTGAACCTTTAAAAATATATTCATCACATGAACCCACATAAATAATTTTTATTAAAATCAGAAGCGAACCTGTTATGTTGGACCTTTAGATGCCGATTAAATATAATGATTAGGTCTGAACTTATTGCCAAAATAAAAAGGTTCAGATGTAATTTTGCAGGAGTTTAAAAGATATTTATTAATGGTTCCCTCACTGGAAACCCTTTAGATTTCCAACAGCAATTTCTTTTAATCATTGGGACGTAATATACTCCAAGGTTCTGAATTCCATGTAAGCTGTAGACATGCAGCAAAATATTTACATGTAGGCTTCCTTCAGCTCCTCACATTCAATTCAAGGAGCGAACAACGAAGCAGCGCTGCTGTGCAAGATCCAAATTGTGCTTCTGGCAAGAAGATTCTCAAATAACTGTGGATCTCCTGGGAGAAGGAATATTATACTATGGAATAGAGAGGATTTGCCATAGAGCAAGCTGGTCTGTAGGCTTTTTTGTTGTTGTTGTTGTTATAATTTCATTCTGTTTATTTATTTGTTTTTATTGTCACCGATGTCATCTGAAGCCGAGAAATGCGATAAGGTTAAATCTTTTGCAGGAAATTATTCTGATCCACCAATTAAATGAACAAGTTCACCTTGCCTATGATATGCCATCAAACACCGGTATGAGCATTTGGTGCAATCAATCTATTACACATCAATTTCATGGCTGTATAATGAGGTTTAATTGCTGCTTTATTAGTCTGACTAATATTAAGTGTCGGTAATTGCTTTGCATTCGACTTGGCTTTCTCATTTAAATTACACATCCAATATTTAACCATAAATGGAGACCTTCTTTTTATCTAATGAATTTTTGCTTTCATCCTTCTGGTACAAGAAAAACCCATTTGGGGTGATTTTCCTCCTTTGTACAAGTTCTCTGGCCCGGAGGAAGAGAGGTTGGAAAAGCTAAATCTTGTTCTTGGTCAACGCACAGGCCTTTGGCATTTGGAAAGTGAACTTCAAATTTCCTTTTGACAGAAATATAATACATTTTTTGTGTACTAATGAGTGAATTGCTAAGGTGTGTAAACACATTTGTGGTCCCACTGAAGTCTACAGGACTACTCATACACTTATGCATATCCTTGGGTGAATGGCAGGGCTAGTGCTTGCTACCCTGGAGCACGCATGAAAAACAAGTCTGGCAGGATGCAGGATGAATTTTGACTGGCAAGCCACAGACCGGTTATTTCAGTGCACTGTTAATGTCATAGGCTCAGATGCTCAGACATGGAGCTTCAGGAGGCAAAGACTGAGGTTCTATAAGTTACGTGGTGAAAGCAATGAGGAAATCTTTTGCAGACTCAGCCTCGTTCTGCGGCTTCCTTACATTCACAAGGACTACATTCAGGTGGTGAATTGTTGGATTGTTCAAGTTGGTAGCAGTTTTTGTCATTTCACTTGGCTTCTTCTGATTTTTTTTTTGTTTAAAATAGACTCCATCTGATTTTGCAGGGATGAGCTCAGCTCACTGACTAGACATGCCAGTTGCCATTAATATCATCTGATTCTCCAGTGACAGTTGGCTAATATCGCCCTGCAAGCACCTCATGAGCTAAAATCCAGCTGTATTTTGGGAAAAGAAGCCTAGCACTGGCACATGTCACATATCTGGTTCATATTGAATTGGGCTGTTGAAGTTCTGATCAGGAATAAGTAATGATTGAATCAATAGCATTTTATTGCATTTTATTGCAATTTTCTTCCTGGAACCATGAAAGAGTTAATACAGCTAGGGATACCACGAGAGCCAAATATCCATCACTGGATATCTACTGGGCTCAAAACCAATTAGTGAAAAAAATTGCTGTTTATTCTTTAGCTACAGTGGGAGTTCCCTTTTTAAAAAAAAAAAAAAAAATTTGCCAGGAACAAACATTTTGGGGGTAATAAAAAAAGTTATCCAGCGCAGCATGGGTTTTAGGAAAGACTGTTTTCTGGAATAGACTTGTGCTGTCTATCCAGTTTTCCTTGAGTTACATAATATTTCTACAAATGACAAGAGGTAAGAACATATGGACGCAGAACCTTTTGAAGCTAGGACTGAAAACCTACCAGCTACCTGGCAGAAATCCAGGCCACAGCCTTTCAGCACCGTTAATACTTGTGTCAACTTCCAGCTGAACAAATGAAGTCAGAAGCATTTATTCTGTGAAAAATAAAGCCAAGCAGACCTCTCAGACATCATCATGACCCAGACACCGAGTGCCAACTAGCCTTTATATCAGAGACTTCGCTCCACAGTGATGGAGCCACCCACATTTGCCATGGTAGCGTAATATTTTACAGTACATACTGAAGAAACAAGAGACCTGGGCTTCAGGACAACTTTAGCCTGGATGTTTAGAAGCCATCTATTTGCACATCACAAGAGGATATTGTAAACACTGTCTTACAGGACGTTCTGGGTGAGCGTCCAGCCAGCAGTGTAAGGTGATGGGAACAGGGACATGTCAGGCAAGAGGGAACTTGCCTTGTGCCTTGTCTAGAGCATTTGGTGACGGAAGGGAATGCCTGCTGTGTTCATCCCCCAGCCCGGAGACTGTTTCTGTTTCCTATCCAAGAACTTATCTAAGGTGAAACACATCCACATTCCAGACGGCAGGTGTGACCTTAGGTGTGAGATCTGGTAGCTGAAGAAACTGCAGGCTGAGAAGGGTCCAGGACTTTGGCTCTTTACCAAGGAGAGCCCTCTAACCAGCAGGTCTTGGTGCTAAAAGTGATGGACACTGTCATCGCAATATTTTTTTTAAATTTACTTTAAATTACCAGTTCTTTCTTATTAGAAATGTTTCCAAGAAGGCAAGAGCTTGAGCAGTCACTGGGTTGGCTTCCTATACAGTCGTCACAGACACGGTTGCCTTGAGAAACCCTCAAGTTCTCGAAGGTTTCAGAGACCCTTTCCTCTTCTCAACTGACTTCATAAAAAACATAGACACTTAACCCTGTGTTCCCTTTCCCCCTCTCCCTCCCATCCTCTGGTGGAAATTGCAATTACTGTACCCAAGTTTTCACATTGTGTTCTCGTACACCAGTAGCCTTGCCAGTGATGTCTGGGAAGCCAGGTGAGACTATTTTCATCATTTTGAGCTCTACCTAACACTGAAAGGTTTCTCCACAATAATGAAGAACTTCAGTGTACAGCACAGATGACCTGAAAGTTAAAGAATAGTGCTTCAACAGGGCCGACATAAGTAAAAATCTTCCTTCTGCATTTTTCTCATTATTTTTGAGCACTAGGGCAGCAGATCAGTCCCAGGGAGCTCATCTGCTGAGTGAGAAAGTACCATTTTTACACATCATTGTTCAGAGCCGCTCTGCATTTTTAAGTGTAGCTGTCAGTCTTTTCACTGTCACGTTAAATCCTTACCCATGGTGATTCTTGCTCATCTGCACTGACTTTCAGCACCGAGGTCAGGAGTGAGCTTCCCTCCCCTGTGGCAGGCTGGCAGGGTATTTGTGTGCAAGGGACTAATCCTCCTTCCTTGGAAGCACTGAGCTGAGGTTCTCAGTTGGGAGCAAAAGGCCAGAACAAAGGTCTGAGATTACAGATGGACAAACATTTGCAGCCTCTGTTGCTTCCTGTTGTTGTTTTAATTTTCTTTGATAGGCATTGCCAGAGCATTGTAGGCCAGCCCAGGCCAGCTCTGTTTCTGACAGGTAGAAGAAGAGCAGTAAGGATACCTTAGTAGGAACCTGCATCTGTCTTAGATTTCAGCTGCACCTTGAACTTTGGACCACGGACCTCAACAATTTTCTTCCCAGTTAAACTCTGCTCATACATCTCTCTCACATCAACCAGGATGAGTTTTCTCTTTCCCAAATGCAGGTTGTTATCTCTGCAGAAACCTTCAGACATCAATAAATAAACCCTTGACTAAGAAAAATCCCTCAACTATCTTGCAAAGACACACTCCCCACTACAATCTCCTGTGATGTGTATCACACTAAGTCTAAAGACTTGAACAACTATGAGGCAGCCTCCTAGATTATGTTGGAAACCATGTCAAAATTTACATTTGTCAGAGAATAAGGAAAAGCTCTTTATATATATAAAGATCTTCAAAATATAAAGGGGGTTTATAAGAAAGATGGAGAAAGACTTTTTTAACAAGGCCTGCAGTGACAAGGGGCAAAGGCTTTAAGCTGAAGGAGGCTAGACTTAGACTGGACATATGGACGAAATTTTTTATGATGAGGGTGGTGAGATACGGGAACAGGTTCCCCAGAGAAACTGTGGATACCCCATCATTGGAAGTGTTCAGGGCCAGGCTGGACGAGGCTTTGAGCAACCTGGGCTAGTGGGAGGTGTCCCTGCCTATGGCAGAGGGGTTGGAACTCAATGGTCTTTAGGGTCCTTTCAGACCCAAACCATTCTGTGATTCTATGATTTAGGGGAGTTAAAGGTCCTGGTACGGTTAAATTCAGACGTGAAGGATCCATACTGTCGGTATGCCACACACACATCTCACCTTGTTCTAGATGCTTAGGCAATGCCTAAATCAGCGAATTACCCAGAGCCAGGGCATAGACCTTGGCTTTGGAGTTCATTCTTCCAAACTTCTCCACTCCCAGCCAAGTCTTCAGCCCAGAACAATTAGCGCTTTCTCAAACAGTTCCCAGGCATGGTCTGAGAGGTAGCAAGGGCCAAGGATGATTCCATAAGTGGATTTGGATGTGAAGAGCTTGTTTTAGAAGCTGGGAGAACTATGGAAGTGGTCAAACCACGTCAGGTGGATTTAGTGCCAGACAACAGTCCCCTGAAGTGATTCTTTTAGCCACAAAGATGTGGTTGTTGGAAAAAAGAAGTTATAAACTATCTTTGAAATCCAGAGAGGAAAAGCTTCGCAAGGTCAGATTCTCAGCTAATGTAGATCAGTATCAGAGTTGTGCTGGTTTACAACAGCTGAGCAATCACCCTGCATCGTTAAAAGCAGACAACTGGACAAATATGGAGCTGCTTATTGTTTTCTTCAAGAGTCATTTTACCCCTCCCTTTCTTCATCCCCTTCCCTCCATGTCTGCAAGTCTTTACCACTTCACAGTGAAAGCAAATAAGCAAAGAAGGTCAAAATCTAAAACCACTCATCCAAGTTAATTAAGTTCAGCCAGCCTCAACTACATCATCTGGTAAGATCTGGCAAGTTGTGTGCATGTATATATGTGTGTGTGTACACGTACGCCTGTGTATCTCTTCCTCCAGTCAGGAAGAATCCTCCAAAAGTGCACCTACTTTAAAATAAATTAATTCCATGCATGGCTGTGAGGTTTTCTGATTGTTTTTCTTTTTTTTTCTTCCTTGTCTGTTTCTGTTCTTACAGCTGCTTTCATATTTTTCTCCAACTTACCATTATTACATTTTCCTCCTTTTATTTACGATGCCTGATTCCCAGTGTACATTATTGCTGCTCTGTTGGTACTTTATTAAATACAATACAGATACTAGAGTGAGAGTGAGGTTTTATGTCCCACACATGGTGTGTCGTAATTGTGGCATTTTTACTTTCCATTAAGAAGTATCTCCAGGAGGGGAGGATGGGGGACTCGGTTCATTACTTCTATAAACCAAAGAAAGAACCTCAGACAAGCTCGATGAGTTGTTAAGTAGTCTTTAAAGAAGTCTTTAAATCAAGATTAGATGTCTTTCCTAAAGAGACTCCCTAGTCCAACCAGAAGTTACACGCCTGATAGAGGGATCACTGATGAAATCCTGTGTCTTGCAGTGTGGAAAAAGTCAAACTACATTCAAATAATTGTTCTTCTGGCCTTCAAATTTATGGGAGTGAAATTAGAAGATAATCGGTCTAGCTAGCCAGCCAAAAGTGTAAAACTATAAACATTTCCATGACGAAAAGATAAATTTACTTATCGAAATCTTGGTCTGAAAGAAAGGACAAAGGACTCAGGACAAAGTGAGCACAGGCTGAGCATAAGAAATCTTTTTCTGGACCTGTAGCCTTTCTTCCCAGAATCTATCTAAGAGATTTCTAAGAACCTATGCCACCTTTGAGTACTTGAAATTTTAATGTATTTTATGTGTACAATCCCCTTGCCAGGGAAGGATTGCTCCTACCCCACCTTTACTATTTATTTCTGGACATTTTTGTACAATGTCAATATGCTCATACCCTCAGAGCCTAAGCACTAAGCAGGGCTCAAACACTTTCAGCTACATTAGAACTGATGTCCTGGCATTAGTAGAACATAAGGAATTATAATAAAAAGAGGTGATTCTTCTCTGGGAATTAATTTTCCCATGGGTGCCAGGAGACCAGACTGCTACAGTCCATAATGGCCATCACCCTGATTATTTCATGTGTGTTAGAGCCCTGCCAAGGCAGAACCTCTCCTGGGAAACAGCTCCTCACTGAATTTTGGCCACTGCCCCTGCTTGCCTTATAGTTTTCACCTGAGGACTTTTCCCTGTGTCTCTTTCCCAGCTCTGTATTTCCTTCTGTCTCTCCCCCTTCTGCAACAGAAAAGGTCCAGCTTTGGCCTGACCTCGGGCTTTAAACACTTTGAACACCTTAGAAAGTCTCTTTCTAAAACCTGTATCCAAACAAAGGACTTTCGTGAACCAGTGGGGGTAACCGAAGCAGGGAAGGCCAACACCACCCCAACTTCAATGAAAAAAACACCTCCACTACTTGCCAACTCATACCTTCTGGCTACTTGTCTGCTTTTAATAGGGAAGCACCTGTGTTTGATTCATTCCCAAAGCTGTGGGTCTGATAAGTGACTCCTCTTCTGAGAGTTGTGATCAGGAATCCACTCAAATAGGACAAAATGAAGTTTTAGATGCAGGGGCAAGAGTTAATTTTTCGGTTTAAGCAAAAATCACCAAGGACGCCAAAGCAGAGAGCAATGCAAGCTCCAGAGCCCACTGAAGTTATGGAAAATGAATCCAGCCCCTGTAGAAGCCTGCAAATCACTTAGAGGTGGTGGTAATATTTGCTCTGTTGTTGTCAGCTCCTTTGCCAGTTATCAGCAGCAGAACTGCAGCTGTCTGCTGAATAACACATTTGTTTATACAGCAGATTGAGAATATTTGTGTGCGCAGCAAACTCCTTGGGGGTATAAACAACGTGTTTGTGAAAAGGCCCAGTGTCATTAGAATAATCAAGACTTGTAGTATGATAAACAGAAGTCACAAACAGAAAGTACTGCGTAGACTCTCCAGTGCAGTATCGCATTCAGTGTCAAGTCCCGAGGATGATCTGTTCAAACAGCTTTTTCCCGTGGCGCAAACACAGGTTGCTACATACTTCACAGAGGAACCAAGAGGGAGACATGGTCATGGTGCATTTTTGATGAGACCTCGTCAGCAGCATGCTGGCATGTAGCAGAAATCTCCTTTTCATTTCAGAAGTCCCAAATCCTTTTACCTGTGCAAACCATGTGGAATCTGTCACAGTGGAAGAAGAAGGTAGATTTAGATTAGAGATTAGGAAGAAATTTTTTACTGTGAGGGTGGCCCAGGTTGCCCAGAGAAGCTGTGGGTGCCCCATCCCTGGAGGGGTTCAAGGCCAGGCTGGATGAGGCTTTGAGCAACCTGGGCTGGTGGGAGGTGTCCCTGCCCATGGCAGGGGGTTGGAACTCGATGATCTTGAAGGTCCCTTCCAACCCAAACCATTCTGTGATTCTATGATAATGTCAATTTAATTTACTAAAGAGATCAGACCAAGGCCAAGTTCTCGTTGTGTTATATTTATATTGTCCTCATAGTCTCTATCAGGGATATTGTCCCCTCTCAGCTACCTTCTACGAGTTAATTGTGTCCACAGCAGTCAAGACTATGACTGCCTAATGCAGTCCAGAGCCACACACACTAAGGAATGTTTGGCCTGGGTCTTTGCAGCACCCCAAATGCTCTTTCTGTGGTTCTGTGACCGTTGTTTTGTGAGTACCCTTTTGAGTACGAAGGATGCAAAATAGCTTTCATTCCACAGTTTAGTACCATTAAAAAGTATTGCAGGATACTGAGTTTGTCCTGAGGGTGTATGAAAGTGTTTGAGGGTGAAAATCATCAGGGTACAGTGTTGGAAAAACTCTTGGGTAGGAGTGAAAAATCAACAGCTTCTGGAATGGACTTCGGAAAGCATCATCTTGCCAACTGCGGGTGTACTATGGCTTACTTAAGAAAGGGATCCTAAGAGTGAACAGGCATACCTTGGTATGTCACCCTTCTCTCTTATGCTGTGATTGTAGAACTGTTCTCAGTACTGGTCTGCACTTGCCAATTAAAAAAAATATAGTGAGGACAATCAGGTGGTGAGCCAATGTGACAGTGTGGGCAATCTCTTAAAGATTTCCATTGGAAAATCAAGTCTTATAGACTTCCATTGGAGTTGGAGTATGGAATAATATGATGAAGTTAAGCATACCTTCAGAAACAGCTAAATGGGATTTAGCCTTGATTTCCCAGTCTCACGAAAAGTAGAACTTACATACAATAAAAAAATGGTTGTCTTTCAAGAAAGTGCATGGAATCCTAAGTTAGCAGATCAGCAAAAAGAAGGAAGAAATGGGAAAAGGAGAGTTACAGTGATGAGAAGGTAGTAAAGGTCCTTGGGGTCACCATCCCTGGAGGTATTTAAAAGACTTGCAGATGTGGCACTCGGGGACATGGTTTAATGGTGTAATTGACAATGCGAGCTTAATGGTTTGACTTGATGATCTTAAACCTCTTTTCCAACCTAAACAATTCTATGATTCTGATTTCAGTCCTGTTCTTTTAATACCATAGAGCAAGTACTGCCTCCTACTTCACCAACCACATCAAGCAACATTAATTGTTCACATACTGTCATGAAATAGTTACTATGAGAAGTGTAAACTGAAAAGGTTCATTATGACAGTGTCATCTGATTATTTTTCAAATAGTAAGACCCCAGGTGTGCAGCATAAACCAAATTTCTGAATTTACACATACATTTCTTTAGCGGTTAGAACTTGCTGAGCTGTTAAGATTAATGTGGCCTTAATGAGTTGGTCAAGCAGGAAGAAAGGAGGAAAATCAGACATAAAATTAGTAAAAACATGCCTAGGGCTTTTGACTTCTTGACTTCAGTCTCCTTCTCACAGTACTGTGATGAGTGACAGAAGTCCTCTGGAGCCTGTTCATTTTGTTTTATCCCTTCTGTCCTGTTTTTCCTCTTCACTGAATTCAGGTTCTTCCTCTGAAGGTCAAAGATCTCTCCTTAAGTGTATTGCATCTGTTCACTTGTAGAAACACCATGTTCTCAAAATTCATGTGCGGATAATTAACTTTTCTCTGTCTCCTGCTCCTAGTTTCTCACTACCTTCCTTTACCTCTCTGCCACTCTTCCCATCCAGAAAACAGCCAAAAGGCAGCTATCAAAGGCTGTAGAAATTCTGACAGGAAAGCATTCAGATGAATGGGGTAGTTGGTCTGCCATCTTCAGTAACAGATATATCCATACAAAATAAAATAAAAACTTCATCTGTTCCAAGGTTCCTTCTCCAACCCTGTCCAAGAGAGATGATGTCTGAATAAAAGACAGTGAGCAAAGAGCAATCGTTTAATCACACCTCCAAGCCTCTAGCATACGCAAATACCACTATTCACCTGCCTATATTGCCCAAATTAGTTTGGTTTTTTGTCCACATTTCACACACTTGACATAATTCAGACCTCCTTGCTCAGTGTCATATCTTTTTACTCCTTAGATCTGTACCATCTAATCCCTATGACTCAACCCCCTCCCACAGATTTCCTTCTCTGGTACTACCAGCAGCTGTCCTGGTCCTGCTGTAGTGCCGGGTCCCTTCTCAAAAGGCACATCACGTCACCTTTGTGGAGCTGATGCCTTTACCCTCCTGGAGGCAAGGTAGAGGGGTTACAGAAGAGACACCAAAAATTTGTAGATGTCCTCTTTATTTTTCCTAATAAATTGCTATGCAAATCTGGTCAAACTGTTCCTATAACATGTTACTCTGTTCACCATGCAAGCTTACGAAATTGTAAGTACTGGTGTGTACCGTGGCCAGAAAACATTGGTTTCACATCTCAGGAAAGTGCTGCTGAAATAATCTGAGTATATTGTCTCTCCCAATCTCTTTATCATGTGTCTGCAAGAACAAAGGTATACAGACAAAAATAATCTTGTAAATTTTAGATGTTATCCCACTGATCTGCTTCTTTGCCTGTTTGCACTGGGGCACGTGTAGGCTTTGAACTTACAGTGACTGGATGTGTAAGCTGACCAGAAATGAACCAACTCCTGTCCACAGCTTCAACTGCAGATGAATGCCAGCATGACTCTTTAGCAAGGTAGGGCTACAGTTAAACTAAATTAAACAGGTCCAGGATACATTTCTGAGTGCTGACTCTCAATCGTACACACTGGTAAAATGTAACACAGTCCCTGCCATGATTCTGACTTCTGCTAATTCAGACAACTGAAGTTGCTTTCTACTCTTTAAACCTGCAGGTACATGAAGCCAAAAGTAACCACCTAATCTGACTTCCAGAAATACACAGCCTGAGGAATCTCACCCAGTACTTCCCAAAGGGAATGCATCTTGTAGGAAGGTGTTTCATTCAAATGTTTGCTCTACCTGAATAACAAAGTTGTCCAAAATAATGGATAAAATACGAGTCAATGTGAAGGTGAGAAGGGTTTGGGAGTTTTTTCCAATCCTGTGTATCAACTAGCTTTGTTCTGGACAAAATATATCATGTATGTGCCTTAAATCCCATGTCTTTTGGAAGGATATGATATTAATCTTATTTAAAAGCACCCATGTCCTCTATAGATTGTTGTTACATATGTACAGAGAAGGAAATATGTGAGCAAACCTTTATAAGTAGTAAACAATAAAACAGAGAAAGAGTTTCAGAGGAGAGAATAGGGAAAAGGTGGAAAGTTTGGATCCCTCTTGTTCACCTTGCCCAGTAGTAAAACAGCTGCACAGTCATCTCAACTAGACAGCTGCCACATCACCTCCTGTGCATAAAACTGCACAGCCAAATAAGTTTGCGCTGACCTAATTTCCCCTTGTGCTGCCACCAGCTCCCCGTATTATCGACACAAGATGGTTCTTGTGCTTTCTCCAACTTCTGTCTTTCCGTCCTTCCACTACCGGTGGCACGTCATTTGTTGCACAGATGTTTCTCCCAAGCCATTGCAAGGTTATTTTTCAAGTGACTTCTTCCAACAGCTGTTCCCCAGTTCCCAGGTGTACATGTTGTCCTCTCCACTGAGGCGAAACTCAGCGATGAGCTTGACATATTGCAGGGCTGCTGTCTCTTTGAGCTGGAGGGTCTGCACCACTGCACATCACTGACATCCCCCTGCTCCTGCCGGGCTGCTTGGTGACAGTCTCCCTCAGCAACAGGCCTCCCTGCTCCTCTCCTTGCTGGTCCTTCAGGTTACAAACTCACTACGTGTATTGCACAAAGAAGCTTTTCTGGGGTGCCTGGGATAACTTATATAATTGCTGTGGAGTGTGTGCTCAAATGAGGAATTAATTTCACCTGTTACCCAGGCAGCTGAGCCCTGTTTCCCTGTAGAGTCAGAGAGGAAAGCCAGATGCAGTAGCTAAAGGACATCAGTAAAGCAGTGCTTTGAATGCAAGACCTTCTTCTTCCCTTTACCTGGGGAGTCAAGGTCATGTAACCAGGAACAGAAGGAAAGCTGACTAAACCATCCAGCTCTTTCTCTCAGAGCCCATAATCTAAGTCCACCTTAGGTCCTCTGGTAGGTGACTAAACATAGGCATTTGGCCTTGTCTTCTTCTGCAATCTCTTCTTTCCTGTACAGTTCAGATGCTTTCCTAGCTTTCATCTTTTGGCATTAAATTAACTTTTTATTTTTTTTTTTTTTTTTAACATCGCAGGGGTGCAGATTGGCTTGCAATGACAGCCCTGTTTGGTTCAGCTAATATCTGGGCTAGCTTTAGCCTCAGGCTATGGAACAGCTCCTTGCAAACCTTCTGTGATACAAAATGATAGTAGAATCTATAATTATTATTATTTTAAAATGGATACCATATATTGAACTCAAAGAAACAGCAACCTGTATTTAATTAGGGAGAGAGGAAAACCTGTGAAGAAATTTCCACTCCCCATTCCTTCCTCTCATTTCTCCCAGCTGAACTCTTTCTCCATAGTCTCTCATTCAGGTGAGCATGGGCAGAAAAAAAGACGGAGCCAAATCCTCAGAATGACTCTCTGTAGACAGGAACACGACTATAGTGAATGGGTGCTGCCTATTAGCACTCAGCTGAAGCAGGAAATAATATGGACATTGTATCTATGTCTTACACATCCTGCAGAGCCCACAGAGCCTCTCTACTTGTAGTATTTCACTAAAAAGCAAAGGTTGCATCTTTGTCCCCACCATCCTGTTGAAGCATCAGGGGTGACGAGCTGTTTCGTCATGACTTTTCCTCCTGTTCTCTCAGATTGACCCTGTCACTTCATTTCTTTCCTTCATGTTGAGGGCATAGCTCTCTCCTCATCCTTGGATTGACAAAATCTAATATTTTGTCTCCCCACACTGAGCCACAGCACAGGAGAAAGGAACTTGTGTGTTTGCTGCCAGGCAAGACTGCAGAAAGTGGGACCAAGACAAATCTCCTGGCAGATATTTTGGCTACATTTCTGCTAGTAAACTGAGCAGTGTCAGGATCAGCATTCTGTCCCCGAGGCAGTCTGGAGACTCAGGCTGGCGTAGCCTGGTCATTTCCTTGGGATTAACCAACATTGCCTCAAAAGTAAAATAGCCAATTCCAGCTTGCCTACCGGGGCCAGTGCCTGGTGCACGCTGGCTCCTGAGCTGTGTCTGGGAATTGTATGGGACAGTGCTAGCTAGCCTGGATCAACAACATGCCAGGGACCACCTGACTAGTCACAGAGACTGTCAGATTCCAGGGTTGGCTTCTGTGCAGTGGTACTGGTTTGTTTACGGGCACAAAGCCCATGCAGATATGCATATACAGAGATACACACATACATACGTTGTGGATGCTCCATCCCTAGAAGTGTTCAAGGACAGGCTGGATGAAGCTTTGAGCAACCTGGGCTGGTGGGAGGTGTCCCTGCCCACGGCAGGGGGTTGGAACTTGATGATCTTGAAGGTCACTTCCAAACCAAACCATTCTGTGTAAGCATATTAAAATTCCTGAGAAATTACCTCCACAATTTCATCCCCTTCCCACCAGCTTGTTGAAGTTATACTGCTTGAACATGGGTGAGCAGTTGTTTTTATAAGCAGGTTGTGCACATTGTTGACTACTTGGATTCGTTGCTGGTTTTTCCTTGTAATTCACAATATTGGCGCCTACTATTTTACACTGATCCATTTTATGCATTTATGAATCACTATAAGGGCTAGAAGAATGAACAGATTTTGGAAGTTAAGACAGCAAGAACTACGCTAGCCTGAACGCCAGCACTCCATCATGAACTACAACTTGATCTCATCCTTGAGGTCTTTTCTGACCTTAATGAGTCTATGAAAGATAATTAACAGCTGCATAGATAGGTGCAAACACATGCAAGTTTGCATTTTAAGCTGGTTAGACATGAGCCAGCTTCTGCCTACAGTCTGGTCTGCTGATGGACACCAATATGATCTGAGATTGCATTTCCATGGCAGCCTAAGCCAATCTGTTTGTTAAAAAACACAGACTGAGCTGAGTACGGGCGTGAGTCTTTGCCCCTTGTCGTCTGTATCGGCACACTTAGCACTGCTGTCATGGTTTTTGTCCAAGTCAACCAGCACACTTATTGCCTGGTCATGGTTCAACGCTAGTATGAAAGAGGGACCTACACCAGTAAACTATTATTTTTTGGTGTAGTAAAAAAGTTCTGTTGCACGGCTGCAATCAGGGTCATGTCACATGGTTTCAGAATAACGAAGGAATGGTTCTGTCTCTTCATTAGTGTAGACTTGTCCCTAAACACAGGCATCTGTGGTTCCATTCTGATCTCCCAGTTGCATATTCCCATCCACCTTGAGTCAGATAATCCAGCTGTGTAGTTAGGTGGTCTGGCTGAAAACCGTTCAAGGCAAAAAAATATATTAACTTTTATCAACCAGTTACACTTATTCACTGCTCTTTTTCAGTGCAAGAGGAGATACCAGGTCTGTGCACACAGAACTAGGAGAGGAAACAGAATAGCATCACCCTGGATGTGAATTAATCTTCCCTGAAGGTGGAGCTTGGCTGGAAGAACTAAACAGCTGCAAAGATGAGCTGGAAAGTTGTATTCACTCCACCAACCAGGGGTTTTATTAAGGAAAACTTCCAATGGACCCTCTCTATCAGGCCAAATAAATTCACATGTATTTGCATAGCCAGATAAGCGCAGTTTTTGGGTCCTCACTAAACTGCCTTGCCCTCAAACAGGCTTCATTGTCACAAGAATTACATTGCTTCAGGGGTTCAAGATCTGGCTGTGCATCTGTCTTCCAGCTCTGTTGTATGTACAAAGAGAGAGATATAAAAAATAGTTATTTTAGTAATGTATTCAAGTTCTGCTCTCACAGAACAACGACCCGAACTCACTAATTCTATCATATTTTTTAAGTATTTATAAATGTAAATAAACATCACAAGTGATAAAAAAAAACAGGACTGAAATTTTTCTTTAGATAAACTGCTTTCCAGTGAAAGGACACTAAGAGAATGATGGGAAAAATGGGCATTATTTGGAATGGAGGGTTTGAGTCCCTTGGTTTGTCATATTTGAAGGGAAATAACATTAAAATACAGCAAAATGAAAAGCTTCAGGTGTTCCAAGAAACCATTGTGCTCACAGGAAAAGAAGAAGAAGAAGGGAAAGGAGTAGAACAGACAATGATTAATAAAAGTTATTACTATTTTACTATTATTATTAATTACAAATCCCATTACCAATTAATAGCAAACATATATATATAAAAGAGCGCTATTTTTAACCCAATACACAAATATATCTTTGCCATTCCCACTTGTCCCCTTCTCCAGCTCTTTGAAAATAAATAAATAAATAAATTCATGTATTCATAGATTTTTAAGGCCAGAAGGGACCATTACAAACATCTGGACTGAGCCTCTCCTGAAGGCAGCCTTTATAATTTCACTCTTACATCTGGGCCATAACTTTTCTGGGTTACGCTATACCTTTTCAAGCTGCATATAGCTCTAATTTAAGCACTTCAAGCAACAGACAGTCCACCCATATTCCTGGGTGAGTTGATTTGATAGTTAATTACTACTACTGCTAAGTGCTTTGTTGTTGTTTCCAGTCTGAAATCATCTAGATCCAATGCCAGGACGTGGGATTTTGGGCAGCCTTTTTCTGCCAAATCACAGAGCCCTCAGCCCTCCATAAATAAGTAATATCCATCTGTAAAAGCTTTGGCCTTCTTTTCTAGCTCCTAAAATCACATTAATTTTGCCACCAGGTTCAATCAGCCTTTTGATTTTACGACAACCAGCAGTCTTTAAGTTGTAGAGGAGTCAATGTTTCAAAATATCTAGAGATCCATTCCAATTTACCTGTACCTCCAAAACCACGTGACCTTTAGCTTCTTCTCTGCCTACAAAGTTTGTTGAGCACTTTGAGAGCTTTGGATGAAAGCCACCTTATAAATGAACGTTATTGCACTGTCATTGTGTTGTCATTCTGTCTTCGACCTTTTAGGATTGCTTCAGCTGTAGCTCTTGACGTTTAATTTCTTTTCTTTAAACTAACAGCCCCTTGAACAAAGGAAGGGAGTGTGGGGACATTAAAAATAAACTGAGTTTTCTGGATTATTACTACTATTGCTGCAAGTTCACTGCTTTCCCCATTGTGACTCCAACCCATCACAATGAAAGCCAAGAACATGCAGCAATACCAGGTGGCGTTTGTGTAAAGCAGGACTTCCAATATCACTTGTTGAGAAAAAATATCCAAGGAGAAGCAGATTTTAGGCAGTGGCCTGATCTATGCCTATGGGACGGGCTGTTGTACCTAACCTAGCTCTAACTTTAGCAATTAAAATGTTAGATATTTCACTTAAGTCACTCTTCTGGAGATGATGTAGACATATTCACATGGGTGTTTGCCCATTCTAAAATAAATTTCTGAAAGGAATAAGGGAAAAGAGTCATTAGAGAAACATTTCTTTTACCTTTTCAATAACAGGAACGTGATTAGACAGACTAATTTATCCAAAATGTCTAATATAGCATAAATTAATCTCATCTCTGACTCTGAATATTCAACAGGGACTTAAATCTTCATGTTTAACCTCACCAAGGGCTGCAGATCAGGCTGAATTCTCACTTCACTGGATGGGACCAGTATTGTTAATAATAATTGATATTGTTATGTGTCTTATAATAATAACAAATAATAACAACAGTAAATCGTTAACTGAGGCATCCTCGAAACTAGCGAAAAGAAGGGCTACTAACAGAAAAAAAATAAAAAAGTTTTACTACAGAAGGAAAACCCAGTTGAAATACAACCCAATGCAGCTGAACAAAGAATACTTATGAGATTCAGGCTGGCCCCAGTGCAATTTATATGATAGCATCTTGTGATTACTTAGTGTCTGACATAGTTTTAGCCCACGACACAATCTGTCATGCTGGATTGAAGCTGTATGTTCTCCATCAAGGAAAAATATATGTCAGTGAAATTTGCCATCTGTGTCATTATGTGATAATGTAAATTTCAATTTGACCATATTTGTTAGTTTTAGTTCCTAGATACTTTATTTTTCTCACTAAAGCTTTTATTAATATTCATTTTTATTATATAAACCTTACACTGCCTTTAGGGATCTTCTTCAGATGTTGGAAAAAAACTAACTTTTTCACAAACTCCAGGTCAGGGAGTGCAATACTTTTATCTTAATTTACTTTTCTTAAGTCCATCCTTACAATTAAAATTGACACCGAAAGGTTAAGGATCACCAGCAGTTACCGTGGGTTAAAGCTTAGCTGCTAATCACTCCCTCACTCTCTCCCTCTCATTATGTCCCGTTTTCTGTTGGGTTCCCACTCCATAAGCATCATTTGATTAACCTCAGCCATGCTCTAAGACCTACCTGTGAAGAGAAATGGGTTTCCACATCAGGAATGTGGAAAAGTCAGTGGAGGTTTAATTGGATTAATCTCCGTGTTCTACATATATACTGGCAACTTTCGTGACAGCTTAGCTAAGACGATAATATGCAACAAAGGGATCTGGTATTCAGCAGGGTCCCACACCTTAGCTGGGGGGGATGCACCTGGGGAAGCTTCTGTGTGCCACAGAAAAACAGAGAGCTGATAACAACCCTGCTCTGATATTGTCACAAATGGCTGGATCAGAAGAGCATTTTTTGATGAAACTCAACATCCATTTTCAGGATTTCAGAAGGATGACTTTCAGCTACAACCTCCTGCCAGACACGAGCTCTGTACAGCATCTCGTTTCTTTACCTGGGAGAAGCAAAATCACACTAAGAGATGGTCTGAAGGTGTTGGCGGAGTGTTTGTGAGAGGAAGAGGTGACAGAGGTAAGGACCAATGCTGAACAATGCCAGCATCCTTCAGGAAAAGCACCTGCCCCAGGGATGCTTCCCAGGGAGCAATGTAGATGTGGTCACACTGGGTGGAGAAGGGAATCCCACCATGGACCCAAGCTGGCCTTTGTCCTGCACCCTCAGGCAGGAGGAAGAGTGCCTGGCTACTATAAATAGTACAGACCAGTGTTACTGTAGACACAAGCTAGATGGATGGGAATCCTTTGCCAAAAGAGCATCCCTGTCCCATGGTGTGACAAGGAATGCATTTCATCCTGCTATGGACCTCTTAATCCCAGCCCCTAGTGAAGACATGCAGCTCTTTTTGACCTTTGCAAAATCTCATCACAGCAGATCTATACAGTATAGATTTTCTAAAGTCCTCTCCTAAAGGCATGGGACTCAATCCAGATTAAGTCTGCCACTTGACCGATTTTACTTGTCTGCCTCTGACCCACCTAAATGGATTGTGTCATTTTACTTCAAAAAGTACTGACTCCTCCTAAACATAGGGGCCAGTTTTACTCCAGTTCATTGCAGACCTACCTGAAGAGCGTGATAAAAGCTAAGCAGAATAATATAAATGACTTGATCTCCTTGTCCCATATGCATTCTAGATTTCAGTTTCCCAGAGTCTGCTGAAGTGCATATTTCTCGCTGTTGAAAAGATTCCCTGAATCATTTTGCCTTCTACTGGCACCAATGAACGTTTATAATGTACCACGCTCATTGAAGGCAGAGAGGGTGAGATTAATCTTGCTTTTTAGAAATGGAAATGCTATATATATATATAGAAAGCAATTATGGTCTTTCTATATGTTCAGCAACTGCTTGGATGCCTTAATTTCCAATACCATTAGTTCTGGTGGCCAGTGGCTCAGGTAGCAGCTGTAAAAGGAGTTAAAATATGATTTATATGTAAGCACAGCTGTGTCTTTATGCTTTATGCTTTGTGCTTTATGCTGTTGCATAAGCACTTTCTAAAAGATGAAAGAGGAAAGAAACAGACATTGATCTCTCTCCATTCCTGGATCTTGGTCCATGTTCATTGAGAGTCAATGAAACGGATTGAGCACTTTGATGGCCAGTTAACTAATAAGTTAACTGGTGTCAGGACCAGTTCTTTGGCTCTGAATACATCTGTCTCTTAGCCATATGTGCTATAAATTTCTCACAACCTCCAAAAGAAGATTTTTACATTCATATACCTACTGAAGTGTCCTTTTCTTGTGTTAATTCCTAAATAGTGCCCAGTAATGGTTCAGAAGAAGGTCAATAGCATGGAGCAGAAGCTGAACAGACACTATACTACCAGTTTAACAACAAGAATGATCAAGATCCTTTCCCCATGTTTATATATTAACATTTTTTCACTTCCTAGTGTCGATGTGGCTGTATATTCACAACCATACATCGTGACTGGGTGTAACAGCCAACTCATGCAGGTCCCAACCTCATCAGAGCAGCTGTGCCTATCATTATAACACCACTTAAGAGCAGGTTGTCATGTTCTAAGACAATCAAAATCCTCTAGCTTAGAAAAGACATCAAGCTACTTTCAGCTGTGGGCCCCTGCTACTTTCTCACCTTTAGTGAATCTCTTATGGTCTCATGTCCTTCGGGACTTTCTTAAGCTTTTCTCTAGCACTTCTGTTTCTGCCTCAGAGGTTTCTGTAATAACTTCTAAGCTGAAAGTTCTGTTGCTGTTGCTGTCAAACATGAAACTATACAGATTAAACTGGAAAACTGTGCTATCAGTTTAAAGTAACCGAGGTAGAATATAAATCATAAATTCATATGACAATTTAGATTGGAAGTAACTTTTGGATATAAAATCATAGAATTGTAGAATGGTTTGGGTCGGAAGGGACCTTCAAGATCATCGAGTTCCCAACCCTGCCACTGGCAGGGACACCTCCCACCAGCCCAGGTTGCTCAAAGCCTCATCCAGCCTGGCCTTGAACCCCTCCAGGGATGGGCATTATGTCATATGATTCAAGAAACCATCAAAGCAAGTCCAGCTAGTTCAGTTTATTCTGGGACATGTCTAGTCCTTACATCTAGCTAGTTCTTTACCCAGACTAGTTCTGATGGGTATTATCTCTCTGACTTTAAACACAAAGGCATGTGAGGCATTTGCCCCACAACAGGAATTTGTTGAAGGAGTTAGTGAATTAGTAACTCTGATCAGTTTTGAGACAGAAGACAGCACTTACTGACCAGAGAACCACCATTGGTTTGAGATTGCCTGTTAGTCTTGCACATAAATTTGAATATATGTGAATTTGAAGACTGCTTTACTGCCCAGTCCTTTGAGGCTGGACCTTCAATAATAAAGTGGAGGTGGTGGGTGGAAGGTGGCTGGAAGCAGGATCCGGTACATGTGAGATGACCAGTTTCAGCACCTGCATTCCCAGGCTTAGATCTCTGATAAGCCAAGGGTTTTGATCTTCAGAGCATGACAGAAGGTGTCCATTTTCACTCCTTCCCAGAAGAAAACTGCCTTAAGAACACCGGTTTTATAGGGTTGAATGGAGTTTGTATTTTGTTCATTTATTTGTTTGATTAACCTTTTAACCTGCACACTAATTGGGTTGGAGTGGGGAAGAGAAGAGAGAGATATCACACAGAAACATTATGAGTTTGGATAAAAATCCTGAACCAAACTATAGCAGTCGTAATAACTCTGAGTTTACAGACATCGAGAAATTATGAGCGCATTGCACTTTTGGAAAATATATTACGTGTGGGATAGCTTGTGTCCCTAGGGTAAGTGTTCGGCTTCTTTCGTGACCCATAACTCAAGAGTGTGGCAGGCGTTAGCACTTTACAAAACATCTTCATTCTTCATGGCTGAGACAGAACCCGTGGCATGCAGAGTGTCATACTTATTCAGCAGTGATTTGAGTAATTTTATTTTAAACACTAACTTTATGTGGTCAGTATCCCAGATAGATGAAGGGAAAAAAAAACAAAAACAGAGAGAGGCAGTAGAAGTGTATCTAATTTTTTATTAAATATATCACTGTTGCAATCTGACTTGCTGTACTGTAACGGGAAATTACACACCATAAACCGGTCAGAAGAATGGATCTGATGCATAATACAGGAGCCCGCCTGGAGAAGAATGCACATCACATAAAGCTGTAAATACACACATCCAAATTCATACACGTACGCGCATTGGGAAAACAGACTTTTTGCACTGTGTTGCTTGAATCGAAAAAAGGGAAAAGCGTTGATACGGCTTTCTGTTTGCCCTCGTCTCTCCTTCGCCAATATCAGAGGGTATTCTTTTGTCTTTTTTATCACAGTCACTAAAACATTTAAAAAAAGTAAAATAGAAGTGGTTTCTGTTGATACACAGGAACCCCCTGAATCTTCTCTGGTTCCAGGGAAATAAGCAGGTTGGTTCTTAGCATCTGATGCTACTTCCCTGACCTGAGCCTAAACCCTGAGGTTTAGGCTGAGACTCCAGAAAAACAACAGCACTTCAAAGAATCCCCAGTCTTAGTTTAAGTTCTGAGGGAAGGTAAGTCACTTCAGGTTCAAACATCAAACAGTCCGAGGATGATCTCTCTATATAAATCATACATGATACCTGTTCTCAGGATTTTCAGAATTGGATCTGGAGGAAAGTTTTTCATCAAAACTTCTTAGAAAAACTGAAGACTCTCAGTGAATAACGAAATATTTTGTACATTTTTTGGTTTGGTTTGGGTTTTTTGTTCACATTGGTAAGGCAGAAATTATAAACTGAAAATATATGAACTTTATTTTTTTTCATCTAGAAAAACCTTCAATTTAAAATAATATTTAATTTATCCTTTATAAGTTTAAAATTAATAGAACTGGTCAGAGGTGAAATTAACATTTCCTTACTTGAGTTGAACAACTTGGTTTGTTCAGCTCAACGTAAAGAGCACCTTGCTTTTTTTTTTGGTCAGTATATTATTACCCTCAGACAACACCCTTCCTACATATATCAGCAAACTACAAAAATCCCCTGCTTGTCCAGTCCTAACTCAATTATTTTCCACTTTGGACTTTATGTATTTGCTCTCTCACTTTTCAATACTTTTCAATACTTTTCAGTTATTGAATGATTTATTGAATTATTTCATTTATTGAGTTATTTTCAATACTTTTCAATTGTTGAATTTAATCCTGAACACTTGAGGATCCTGCAACTTCCCCAACAGGATGAGGAAATGTAGAATGTTCAGTGTTTTGGTACTTAAAATATCTTTTCCCATAGGTGCATGCCAGTTTACCCAGCAGATGAGGGTATCACAGCTTGGTGTCAGCAACTAACAAAAAGCTGCAATTTTTGAAAAATATTTTTACCTCTAAGTGTACTCTCAAGTACTGTTTTTTTTTAGATAGAAAACAAAACAAAGCAAAACCAACATAACAAGCTTGTTTTGACAGTGGGAAACAACACTTTTTTTTTTAATTCAATGAGATGAATATTTTCCATAAACATTCTCACTTTGAACAAAAAGCCAATTGCCATTCAAAGCTGTTTAAAGGGAAAATGTTCTAAGCAGCCTTAGGTGACTGCGTTTCACTGATGGGTGAAGCCAATGCTCAAGAGATGTCACATTCAGAAAGCTTTACAGGATCCTTGGGAAAGGCAGCTGCTTGTTAAATATTGCTAATGTTTAATATTATTTTATCTTTGCCTTTTTCCTTTCCTTGCTATAAATCAGAGCCGTGCATAAGAAATGAGCACGTATATCTGAAAACTGCTGGGTTCAATTCAACGCAGAAATAGAACATCTCCATTTAGTTATTAAGAGATATACATGAGCTGAACAGATCAGTTATGACACTGTCATATCAACAACAATCAAGCCGCAGCAGGAGATAGAGGATCTTTAATTTTGAGTGATTAATTTTAATACCACATAGAATCCCATTCATCTTCCTTATATCGCCTGTCTTCCCTGGCCTTCATCCCACATGCAGTAAAGTTCATGTGGAGCTTTGCGCACACAGGCAGAATAGCTGGAACTGGCTGCAGAGAGCACAGGCTCCCGCTCATGCTTAGCACAAGCTCAAATTCTCTATTGAAGAAAAGCCAGACAGCCTTGTCTCTTTCAAGAAAACAAATAATTTTTTTTTCTGACATAGTTAGGAACAAGCATTGCTGGTTTATGTGATCCACACAGCAGTCATTTTCTGTTCTAGTAGAATAAAATTTGCTGGGATATAGATTTTTAGAATAATTTCCTGGTCACGAGGCTAATGCCTTGTTGATTCTACATTGATATCACTAATTATAATGATAATTATAGTGAAATTAACTGTATAGCATTGCAAAAGAACAAACTATAACAAAATGTATGCAAGGTGTAAACATAATGTAAGAAGTATGTTATTACACATTGTTCCCACTAATAGCTCTGTCTCGATGCGTTATGCTGAAGCCTATTAAAAGTCCAGTTTTCAAAACCTGAACTGAGAGAGCAACCCCACATTTTTTGCTCCTGCACTCTTCCTTAGCACCAGTCTCTGGAACTGGCTTGTTTTACCAATGAACCATTTTGTCTGTCAGCTTAGATTAGGTCAAATTAGTTCTCATTTCAATAACTGACAAAGATCATCTTTGACAACACCGGTGACCTCACATGTCCTGGCAAGGGCACATATTCCAAATCTATAGAATAGGAAGAAAAGTTTTAGAAATGATGTGCAAGAGGAATGCAAGTGTGAAGCTAATGCTTAGGCTCTTCTTTGGCTATACAAAGCCCTGAATGAGAGCTATGTGTTTTCAGCTGTACTACATAATTGACTTTGAAGATTAATGGAGAGATAAATGGATAGACAGACAGAAAAAGCAGGTAGGCAGGCAAGCAACGGATTAAAGCAGGTAATAAATTCATTAACTGCTGTCTGAAATGTCTTATATGTCAAGGATTGAAACTACTTTAAAATTTGTTCTCACCATTACCGACACAAAATTCAGGTGAATTATTTTCGTGAGAAAATCTGCTTAAAGCCAGTTTAGGTGCCTCCAAACTCCATCCTATCATGTGGTGGGACAAGACACAGTCTGGAATACACATTATGTATATATATATGTATTTTCTTCACTTGGGGAATTGATAAGTGATACAATACACATTCATTAAGATGAGCACCTGAGTTTCTTTACTGAACTAGAACTGTGGGACGTCTTTGCAAGGTGAAACCTATTCTCACATATATAAGAGATGCCCTGTTGGAGAGCTCCAGAGAAGTTTGTGCCATGTCTGCGGTACAAAAGCCTTTGTACAGGACCCATTCACAAGGGGTAAATGTCATTTCCAATAGAGTAAGTTGTTCAAGGAGGCAGGGGAATGCCTATCATTTCTGTTTCTCCTGACTAGACCTGACATTCATCTGGTGGTGTCAAGGATGGTTTAAGGATAGCGAAATGCATCTTCTGTCCTCCCATCATTCAGACAAACAAAATGCCTGATAATCCTTTAACCAAGAAGATACTTCACAGCAGATGCACTAGAAGCCCTTAAATTAGGAAGGCTTTAGACAAATGTATATCTTATCTCTCAATATAAATCTACTTTTGTTTTTCACTACAGGTAGAACTTGGGTCTCCAAAACTTTTAACAACGGTTGACACTGAATTCTTTATCATTTGTGCCTCTCCCTTCACATATCTCATTTCATTGTCTCAGGATATACGAAGGAATTGCTACTTCCACCATTAAGACACGGCTATCTCTGGGTGGAATAAACCAGTTGTGTTCAACAGAGGATCAAACCCTTTAATGTTACAAATCTGCCTGAGAAACATGGTATTATGTCTAACAGAAGATTTGGGATCAGTCATATCAATGAAATGTTCGTGAGTTATCTTCTTGTGCTCTTCTCTGGAAACTGAACAGCTAAGAACTTCAAATATAGTTCAGAAATATTGCTACATTTATTAAAGGGTAATTATTTTAAAAGAAACATTAAAGATATGGGTCTACTTATATGCATGTATATAAGCTCTATAGAAGTTTTGTATTATGCACTGCATAATATAACATGCAATGAAAATCCAGCATGGCAGTGGAGATGTATGTCCATTTTGTGCAGAAGATCAGGTTTGCACGGGTTGCTTTAGTAGTGCCTTTCTAATTTAATCATGTCACTTATTCTTGACACCCCAGACTACTAATCTTCTGTGTCTGATTTCTAGTTCACATATAATTGTCATATATCCAAGAGAGCAGCTTGACAATCCTCTGTTCATGAGCTTGGATGTTTAATATTCCAGAACTGAATGTAGAAATACCACAAATTCTGCTCCGTACTTAGCATAAATCAGACTGATGGAGATCCAATTGCTCACGACTTTTGAACAGACATGCAAGAAAATGGTGCAAGGCGATTTACTTATACATGCCATTGTTTATTACAGGAACAATTCTGTAAAAGCCCCAGGGAAGACGTTGCAGGGTACAGGGCTCCACATTCTTTTTAATCTTTGCTCACTCCCCACTTCTGTGCCATGTGAGCGCTGTCTTCATAGAATCATAGGATTCTAGAATGGTTTGGGTTGGAAGGGATCTTCAAGATCATCACATTCCAACCCCCTGCCGCGGTCAGAGACACCTCCCACTAGCCCAGGTTGCTCAAAGCCTCATCCAGCCTGGCCTTGAACCCCTCCAGGGATGGGGCATCCACAGCTTCTCTGGATATCTAATCTAAATCTCCCCTTTTTCAGTTTAAAACTGTTACCCCTTTTCCTGTCACTCCCCTCCTATTAAGAGTCCCTCCTCATCTCTCCTGTAGCTCCCTTTCAGCACTGGAAGGTGCTGGAAGGTTTCCCCGGAGCCTTCTCTTCTCCAGGCTGAACAACCCCAGCTCTCCCAGCCTGTCCTCATATGGGAGGTGCTCCAGCCCTTGGACCATCTTTGTCTTGCATCTGGAACACCAAATTGTGACTGTACACTCAGCCTAACTCCTAGCAGAACACGTCAGAAAGACTGAAGAAGAGGTTAGTAGAAATCCTACCATCTATTTCACCTACATCATGACTATGCCAGTGGTGCCTGTGTTGGAAAATTTCACCCTGTACACTCCCTGTCTATAAGTCAGCTGTATATCTAGTCTACATATAGTTACATACTCTTCACCTACAGCTAATAAAGAAAGACGGGTCACTCCTGGAGTGATTAGTCCCACCTGCCTTAGATAGGTATGAAAGAATGAGATGACTTACCCTCTGAAAGTGGTGGTATTGATAATAGAAGGATGACCAACCAAGAAAAAACACATAAATGTTGAAAGAGTACTGCGAAGTCAGGTGAATCCTTTCTTCAAAAGCATACTCCACACCCCCAGCCCCAATATGAGTAGGATAGCACCTCCCATTATGAATGTTCACAAGACAGCATTAGTAATTGCTTTAACAAACACAATATTATCTTCATGTGGAAAATGAGGCTAAGGATAAACAAGATGCATTATACTCTTCCAAGCCACATCATTAAAAGTCACCAAGTGAGGCTTAGCAGATGAGGAACTGGAAAGAATTAATAGCATCCCAGTTCAGTGTGAGTATCAAAAAAGTGTATTACACAGTTTGATTTCTTGTGTCACAGTTGTTCGTTGAGTTTCATATCTAAAATAACACTGTCTTGGTTAAAGAATTTCTAGTGATAAAGAATCCATCAGAATACTTGCTAAGTTATTGCAGTGATTAATTACCCCATCTCTCAAAAGTGTAAGCTTTACATTTACTGTGAATTTACCTAGATTTGACTTTTTATTATTTGTACCTTTATCTTCTGAAGGTGCACACGGCAACTAGGAAAATGTTGTCTTGACATGTAAATTATTAACTAGGCTAAATCACTTATCAGATTTTGATACATTTGAAGATTCATTTCCTTCCCTCAATTAACCCATTAACCCCTCAACTACCACTTCATTAAGTAAACGCAAGGGCTGTGTAAACCAGTTAATATTTATTAACAGTGTTGGGCCAATTAGTAAGGAATATATTTTTCCTAGGCAAGGGACAAACAGCCCTCCAGTCTTTTTTGTATACCCTTGTTTTCTTTTAATTTGGTTAGCAAAAGAAGCAGGTGTTGAAGGCTAAGTGTCGTATGCAATCGGAGGTTGTCTACTGATTAGGTGATCACTTTAGATGGAAATTTTCACTGGAAGGTAGGATTCCTTCATTTTGGTCAGTTTATAGGATGTTTCTTTGCTAGTAATATTCTCGCTGAACTTTGCTGCAGAAATGCACAGCAACAACATCTATTTATCCCACACGGGCGTGTTTTGAAATGATCTTCACAATAAAGGCATGTACACAAAATATTGCATAAAAGGGCTCACTGCTTCTGACAAAGATCAAATAAAACTTGGTTGGTTGATCTGTCCATGCCTATGGGGTATTAGTGATTATAATATCGTGCTTTAATGGACTATGGACCCAATTTACATAACATTTACATGTCATCTACATACTCTTTATGGAATAAAAAACCAGCGATTCTACCACAAAAAATACCGAAGACATAAAGATGCACACTAGAAACTGATTTCTTTTTTGTTCTTCAGCTTGAAGCTTAGAGTTTTGACTTTACCTGTTCCCACTGGAACCCAAAAGCAGAGCAGAGTGATCACAGCTGCACGGATGCCAGTACTCACAGCTGAACAATGGCCATTAAACAAAACGAGCATTTCACTTCCAAGGAAATTACTTTTTGAGTAAAAATGTAAATGCATTAAAATGTTCCCTTCTTTGAGGAATTTCTCTTTTTCTTTGTTTCCTACCTGGAGAATCCCTGGCGTGGCCAGAAGCAGAGGTTTTAAAATCTCTTCACAGTGCTTCTGTACCTTCGCTGTGTATTTAGGGAAAATGGAGTGCAGAAGACAGGACTGTGGCTCAGCCACAGTGCAAAACGGTCTGCATGGTAGCTGCTGGTCAAAGATAAGAAGAAGAAACATAAGAAAACATTTTATTAGGTTCTTGACATGTCTTTGTCATTTAAAGCTTTGGGAAGAAATATCCGTCGCTCCTAAAATGCTCAGTAATGTCACAGTGATGGTTGAGTTGGCTGCCCTGGCCCCTGGGGGGCCTGAACCATCAGAGGAATCCGCAGAAGCCACAGAGAAGTTATGCAAGTCTATTGTGTCTTCTTTGAGCTAAAAATAAAATGGGTACCTCAGGGCAGTGACTGATTTTTATGTTTTAATCAACCTGTGCACCCATAATAACTCTGATAATAACAGGAAAGTAAAACTGGCAAGGCCAAAGGGATGTGACAGTAACCAGGACACATCCTATGCCCAGGATGAAGGTATGCTTGTTATACAGTAAGCACAAAAGCAAAATAATTGTAGAATTCAGACAGGAACTAAGAGATATGGAATCTAGGCTCTCCTGAGTTGTGTGTGGGACCAGTACATTATACAAACTACCTGAATCACTGCGTCACTTCTGTTGGAAAAGAAATGAGAAGAAAGAAGAAAGGAGAAAGAAGAAAGAAAAAAAAAAAAGGGGGGGGGGGGGAGAAAGGAAAAAAAAAGAAAAAAAGAAGGAAAAAAAAGGAAAAAAGAAAAAAAAGTGTTAGGACCGATGGTTCAGGCTATCTGCTAGCCGTGGATGAGAAGTTACGGAAGAGAGTCAAAAGCACAACATATATTTATTGCAAAAGACCCACAAGGCATCTAAGTACAAGACAGTTTCAGGTTCCAGCACAGGTGTGCAACCCTGGAATTTGATTCAGGCAGATTTGGCTGGCTTAAACCTGAGTGCCAGAAATCACTCTAAGAACTTTTTTATTTTCTTTTTTTTTTTTTCCCCCATAATAACTAACTTCTTGCTCAACTCAGATTTGTGACTTCCTATGACAAGTCTGGGAAGAAACATTTTAATGCAGAGCTGAAATACACATTAGCAGAAACAAGCCAAGGAAGTGATTGGGGCAAGCGTGCTATGTCTCGAGTATATAGAGGAGGTAGTACTGACTGATCACTCTGTTCTTCTACTGTCCCTCATGGAAGAGACAGAAAAAAGAGCTAGATGGTCCTTTGGTCTGACCATGTACAGCAGGTTTTTGTCATAATGTTCTTATAAGAAATTAAAGGCAGGAACTCAAGCCAACACCTTGGATGTGAAGCCAAATCCAACATCTGCATGAGAGCTTTGGCCAGACATATTCTTCCTATATTTTATAGCACTCATTGGCATAGAACATCTATCTAATTTTACCCCCAAAGATTTGGTTTGCATTCTTAGTTTTGCCATCTCACATTGAAAACTAAAGACAAATCTGGCACATTCTGCTGACTCAAGGTCACTAAAAGATACTACTCCAGTTCACCTGAAATATCTGGGACACTGAAGCAAACCTGGCTGCAAGTCAAGGCTCCCTTGCGAGCTGTGACAAAACCCAAGTTTCTCTTGAAAAGTACTTTGACAATAGGGGATGATATATGAAAAGTTATCCCAGTGATGTATTACACAGGTAAGAGTGCACTGCTATGGTCCATCCATCTATTATGGAACAAACCCTTTCTCCTCCATATATCTGTGCTGGTGGTACCTATAATGGTGTATGTAATGGTATACGTCAGGACAACAAAACATGGGGCCAAGCCTGCCCCATGGGGTCAGAAACTAGCTGTAGGTCCAGAAACCACGATCAGCCAAAGCAGCCTGGATCACCTCCAGCACATCTGTAGAAAGGAGGGGAAAATGGAAGGAGACAAAGATGAGCACTGCTTATGCAAGCAAACATGGGGACTGATTTAATTCCTTGTAATTAAGGCTTCATCTTGCAGTCTTCTAGAAGTGAAACTGGAACATTTTATCTGTGTGATGGGACCAGCAGAGCAGAGGAGCCTCCTAGTTCACTACCAGAATAACACCCACCATGTACATCTTGTGCAACTGCCCTGGGCCACAGTTTATGGTGGGGCAAGAGTGGGAAGATTCCAGAGGCTCCTGGGAGTTTGGAGCTGTTATTTTATCTGGGAACCCATACTGTCAAGGAGAAGAGGATACACACTGCTCTCTGCAAGTTAAAGCTTGGAAATGTAGGGATATTGTCTGTAGAAAGATGATAAAAGGATGGAGTTGGGTCAATCAACCTGGAAGACGCATATGGCCTGCTTCTCTGTGATGTGTGTCCTTGCATTGCAGGAATGTGTTTAATTACCTCCTGCTCAGCTGAACACATTCGTTAGGCTGTCAAATGACATGGACAGATAATTAGCATCATGTCTACACCTTCCAGAAACACTTGGGTAGCAGGCTAGGGGGCCTATACAGGGAGAATGGAGTTGGTGTTTTAAGTATCAGTACGACCTACAGCTCTGTGTGCACAGCTGCATGAACACAAACCCTTTCAGATGAAGCCCACTGCAAGGGTCTGCATTATTTATATTCTGTGTTATATATGGTGGAAGTTTATCTGCAGGCATAATGACCAAAAAAATCTTAAATGCTGGAATCTAGTGTATTAGAATTACGACATATATTAAGCAGCCTGTGGGAGGGTCAGACGACCTGGGAGCTGCCATATGGTAGAAGTTGTTGGAGCACAGCTAAGAGACAGCCCCAAAAGAGCAACAGGCTGACTTGGACCAAAGATACAGAGTGAGCAGCTTTTGACTAGAGGAGTTCATAAGCTGAGGACCACCACAAGGGGAAAAAGGAGGGTCCCACTGAAAACTGAAATTAATTTGGGGAAAATGGTCATTTCACAGCTTACAGTTAGAAAAAGATGAATGGAGACAGCTGATGATACAACCCTGACCCAAACTAACACAGAGAGTGTCAGCGACAAGAGAGACCTAGAAGCTGAAGCGGTAGGATTTGTTGTCTCCCTTTACATATCTTGACACAAGGTTTTAAGGTAGGGAGTATTTTGCCCATAGAGTTCATAGCTGAGAAGGTCTGGGCATAAAGATGCTACTGGATACAAAGATGAGTTGAGACAGGGCACAGCGGAAGAGATGAAAAGATAATTCAGGATGTTTTGATAACCACTAAACTAGAAGAGTGCAAGAAGCTGGGCAGAGGTCTTTAAAACTGTGAAAACAAGGCAGAAGAAGAGTTTCTTTGTTAGAAGAGCAAGTTGAAAAACAAGTTTTCTGAACAAGAGAACTGTGGAAAGAAATGGGCAGAAAAAACAGGTGAAAAATAAAAAAAAAAAAGAACAATTCTGTCTTACAAAAAGAGATTAGGAGACACTTGAGAAAATCCTAAGAAGAAATGAAACTGGTGTGAGGCTCGTGAGAGAACAGAAAATGGAAAGTTCTGTGGACAGAAGGAGGAACAGAAGAGACAGATTGTGGCTCACAGAGTTCATGGCAGCTCCAAGAAGATGTGTGTTTCTGTGGACTTTTGCTGGGGAAAACTGTATTATTGCTATTAATGTACAATGGGGTTATTTTGACAACACAGTCACAAGTTGTTGACTCTAAAAATCTGACCAACATATTAATTTAAATCATTTGCACACCAATAAACCTTTGTTCTTTTTCCGAAGGAGAACATAAATTGTCTCCCGTATTGTGAGCAGCAGATTTACAACAATGTTCCCGCCACCAACACGCTTGTTTCCCTTTACAAACCAGACCCCTTGATGTACATTTCAAAGAGCTTTTGTGTAAAATCCTGCTTGACCTTGTTGCATTGTCAACAGCAAACAACTTTTATGTACAATCTCTAGTGACTTTCTTTTCATTTTCTTTTTTTTTTCTTTTTTAAAACATCAATATGTAATGATACAAAAGGATTTTTGATAACATAATTTTTTGACTGGCAGCAAAATAGCTGCCACTGCACTGCCTATATTATTATAGGTTTGTTTTCTCGCCAGGTTTTTCTTTTTTTCCCCTTTACAGAAAGGGTTGGTTTTAATCTGCTTTTAACTGAAAAACATACTCAAGACCTTTTTGCATTTGCTTGGCCTCCACTTATTAATTCTTCTGTTAGTAGGCAAGGAAGAGAGGAATAAAAAGGCTGCTACGGTTGTTCCTATAAAGAAAGAATGTGTGTTTTCTAGTCAAAGCGGGAATTGAAAAGACTGGGCTCTTGGGCTGCAATCCATTCTACTGTGAGTTAGGGGACTTTTTTTTCGTTCTCTTTGGTTATGATGAAGGCTGCATGTTTGTATTTCTGTGATGACTGCAACAACACCAACCCATTCAGGTCGACGTTTTTCAAGTGCAACGAAATGCATGAATCAAATCCCTTGCTCCATCAGTGCTTAACATACGGGTCTGTCGGGTACAGCAATGCTGTGCAGAGTGTTTGAGCTGAACTAAGATCAGTGAAATTGTGATAGTGTGGGATTCTGCCTAGGTGATTTGCCCTACCTTTTCTTATGTACACCTATACATCATATAGGAATTTTTCTTTATAAGATAATGCCTGTGTTAGGTCAGACTGAAGGTCCAGCCAAACCATCATACTGTCTCTGAGAGCAGCCAAAAAAATATGCCTGTAGAGGAATACCCCAACCCTGAAGGTGTTCAAGGCCAGGCTGGATGAGGCTTTGAGCAACCTGGGCTGGTGGGAGGTGTCCCTGCCCATGGCAGAGGGGTTGGAACTCTATGATCTTGAAGGTCCTTTCCAACCCAAACCACTCTATGATTCCATGATGCTATGATTCTATTAATAATAAGAATGAGCTTATCTCATAATTCCTTCTCATGCTTCCCCAGTTTCCAAGTCAGGCACTTCAAGAGTCAGTTGTAGTTTCCATATACGTATCAGTATCTTCAACGCATTTGATCCTCCTCAGCGTTTCTGATCTCCCCTTGTAGTTCCAGTGAGTTAAGATAAGCCCTATCACTTGTGCCTCAAATGGGAAATTTTGGTGCAATTCAGGAAATTCGCAGGCTTGGGTTGACCTGTGGTCCTTCTTCAAAGGGTGCTGCACCCACGAGTGAAATAAATAGATGAAAAGTCAATATTTGCAGCATTTTATTTGCATGAGTTTGTTGATTTCCCTTCCCTTCTTAACTGTCTTCTTGCCGAAGCCCCTATTTCCAATCAAGTGGCTTAACTTGTAGGGTAATTTATCACCCATTTTTGGTGGTGATGCTTTGTTTCCTCAAATTTCAAGCCTGTCCATACCAATGGCTTCTGCATTCCAATGAAAAAGTGGAGAAAAATGGTTCAAAATTCCTCAGGCTGTAAACAGCCAAAGGATTTAATCTAGATCTTGGTATATCCATTCCACCCTGAACTTGCAGAGATCTAGAGAGTGGGCAGTGATTTTGGCGAAAAAATCATGATGTGGCTCAGTGCATGTCAGCTCAACCACTTTCATCCCTTCTTTGTTTATTCCCCAGAGGGAATAAATACTGGCCAGACCAAGATCTACCACTAGAAGAATCTGCTGAAGGTCTGCAGCCTTTTCTTTTGTTCCATAAATGCTCCTAAATATTTCTTTTTACATATTCCATACCTTCTAAAGCAACCCACCATTAAAACTATAAAATTTGGAGAGGAGGGGGCAGTTGACCCCAGACAACGAATAGTTCTGTGTAGAAAGGGCCGTAGTCCTGTTAATTCAAATGACATTTTGACAGTAGCATGCTGTCAGCCCAATGGTTTGACCTATACAACAACCTCTAATTATTACTAATTAAAGAATTAATTATTCATGGCAGCACGCGCTATTAGCATAGCAGAGATGTGTTGGAATATGAGCTATGCGGGGTTTATGAATCTTCAGAAAATAGATTCTTTAATAAATTAATAAAGGGGCTCTGGGGTTTCATTAAAAGGTGGCTGGAGGGGTTGCAAGCCAGTTTCCAAGGAGACCACAGGTGGTTTGCTTGGATTTTTTTTTTAGTTAAACTTGTTTGGGCCAGATGATTTCCCTTCCCCCCTCCCCTTCTCACCCTGTCCTCACTGCTCTTTCCTCAGGCAGAGAGGAGAACATTTTAATGAAACCCCTGTTGTCCTCATATCGCTTTGATCCCCGTGTGGTCTCCAACCTCCACGTTGGCCAGTTGGAGGATGGTACAGGTTTGGGGTTTTTTTTTCTGTGTTTTTTTTTCTTTTTTTGATTGAAAGCTGCAACCAGCTCTGCCATGAATAAACAACAGAAATGATAAAAGCACACGAATGAAGGAAAATAGAACAAACAAAGGAGAAAATAAAGGAAATGGAATAAATTCAAATGAGACCATCAGGATAGGGGCAGAGTTAATTACCACGTTTTCTGTCTGAAGAGCAGATTTGGTGGTTGTTCTTATTACTATTTTTATATCCATGTTTGTTTCTAACATGATATTCTTTGATCTGTTTTATAGTTTTCGTTGTTATTAAAAAAAATTAGGATGGAGAAAATTCTTCACTTTTTAATTCGTTTTTCATTCTGTCATGACCAATGTTTCCCAACATTTATTTCACTCTAATAATGCAGAGGGTGGTATTAATACCTTCCAGTCTT
>WKFP01014389.1:391970-415127 GCA_011057875.1 Pterocles orientalis
TTGCCTTTTTCAGCCTATGGGCCTCACTGCAATTCGTACTAATAATAATCACCGTATTTTTCTGCTGTTTTATCCACCTAATTTTAAACAACTTAGTCACTCCGCTTGTGTGCTTGCTGTATGGTGTAATTACTGAAGGTCACAGCAAAAGCCTGAAGCAGAAGAAGCGGCAAACTCAACTGGTGGGGCCCCCATTTGACATCAGTTGACCTACTTCTGTTGAAGGCAATGAAGCCGGCAACAGTTGAGGCTTTAGCTCATTTTTCCTAATTGTTACTGCTTTAGTCACAACTCTGTCCTTCTTTAAGGACCACCAAGGTTGGGTGCCGTACAAGTAATAACAATAACCTCTCTGAACAATGATTTTAATAAAGTAGTTGGTACCTGCTTTGCTGGTTATAAGACTTTATTCTGACAATGCATTGACTCGATTTGGCAGGGCTGCATAGTAGGCAGGCATGAAATACTACATGCTGTCCTGAATTACCGGCTTTCTCCAGATCACTCAGCCAATCAATCTTTATAGCATGAAAGAGCAGAATCATAGAATTGTAGAATCATAGAATCATAAAACAGTTTGGGTTGGAAGGGATCTTTAAAAGTCATCTAGGCTAAAGCCCCTGCAATGAGTAGGGACATCTTCAACCAGATGAAGATGGGGCATCAACAACCTCTCTGGATGTTGTGGTTTTGATCCTGGCTAGCAGCCAAACACCCCAACAACTGCTCACTCACCCTCCCCCCTCCAGGGATACACAAGAGAATTAAAAGGGTAAAGTGAAAAGAGACTCGTGAGTTGAGATAAGAACAATTTAATAACTAGACTACAATAATACTGGAAAGAATAGTAATGATGATAATAATATAATATATATAAAAAAGTGATACACAGTGTCACTGCTCACCACCTGATGACCAAGGCTCAGCGCATTCCCAGCTAAAGATCCTGGAGCAGGGAAAGTCCCAAAACCTCAGTCTTGGAATGGAGATAAGAACCTGAGTGTCTGAGAGACTGAGGTGACCCTGAGAGAGACAACCTGGAGGAAGAGAAAGCACGTCCAGACAGAACCTCCTCTGTATTCTGGCCATGCCGAGCATGCTATGGAACAGACCATTGGCCTGTTTGGGTCTCAATCCTAAACCTAAGGTCGAATCCTGGGCTGGTCATTGGGGCTGTGCTCCCTCCCAGCTTCTCCTGCCCCTGCAGACACGGGCACAGCAGAGAAGCTGGAAAGTCCTTGACTGTCCTGGCAGCAGCTCTGCCCATCAGTGTGTGATCAGCTTCTCCTCAGCACAAACTCAAACAGCCTCACACCAGCTGCTGGGAAGAAACTTAACTCTGTCTCAGCTGAAACCAGGACACTTACTAAAGCACTCTTTACCCTTAACACTAAGAGCCTTGTCTCTGCTTTCTGGCTGGCTTCCATATCTTCTGTTCAACAAGTTCTTCCTGGGTTTTGGGGTTTTTTTGTGTTTCTTTTTTGCTTCCCCCCCCCCAGAAATACCCATATTCCCCTCGTCTTTACTTTTGTTTGATCCTGTTTTCTAGTAAGAATCTACATATGGAATGCGATGTATACGTACACATATATGTGCATGTGTGCACACATATATATGTTGTGCTTAATTCTTTGCAATTAAGCTTGGTGATAATTGTTTTTGTGCATTAGTCATAATCACTTTTTAAGCAGCAAAGCCTATTACTGCTATAGCGTGTGTTTCAGATGCCCTGCAGATTCGAGTAATTTTGGGTAAAGCAGCTGTGTGTGGTAAAAAGATTTTACAATGGCTATAAAATTTTGCCTCATGACATGTTCAGCAAGTGAATCTGTGGCACCACATAGCATTTTCAGTACTTTTATTAAATACTGCATACCACCATATTATCCAGTTTTCAAACAAGACCCATCCTTAGAGATACAGGTTAGAAGGTCCGGAGTCTGGGGTGAGAGCCGTGCTCGTGGTTTCTTCTTGGCTAATCCAGTCTGTTCACTTTCCCTTTTTCCTAAATTTTGGATATGTGAAGTTGGCTCATCTTCCCTCAAAACCTTGGACATTGCTGAATACAAAATATTAATGTTGCACAAATTCCAGCGTTGCACGATGAACCACTAGAAAAGATATTTGCAGCAATGGTTCACTTGTCATGCAAATATACGGCACTGCAAAATTAGAGGAGAGAGCCCTGATCTAGCTGGACCCTAGGGTCTCACCTGCTGCCATGAGACTAGGTTAAAGAATTCAAATGTCTTTTCTCTCATCTTATTTAGGTGTCGCAATATTATTTGGCTGAGTCTGGGCTAGGCACTCAAGGGTGCTTTCACAATCAATACAAATAAATCCTTTGAGATAATGATTTATCTCTTCCCAACGTAGATCTCTAGAGTGAGACATGTAAAGAGCTTTCAGGAGGCGCAAATTTCTGTCTACTGGTACAAAAAAAAAGTCAAATCTGACTACGCTGAGCATCCAATATTTAACTGTCTAACATGAAAAGGAAACGAATTTTCAATCCTAACTTGAGTCAGCTGGACCACACACTAACAACAATTATATCATAGTTCCTCTTATCTGCCACAATCCTATTTCTCCCAAATAAGTCTTGTAGGTTGGAAAACTTGTCAATATTCAGTTTCTTCACTTGCTGTTTCTGTAGAAGCCTGGGGGGCTAAAGGGTACCATCAACAGATTTTGTGGTGGGATTCAGAGCCATCGTTTAATACATTTTTAGCATATGGGTTTTTTTGTTGGTTTTCAGCCAGGGCTTCAGTAATAGGGTTATACAACTCCTAGAACAGTGATGAATAACCGCACCAACTCAAGGACTGAACTGAGAGATTTTGCTTGTGTTTGCAAAAAAAAAAAAAAGCAACATAAGCCTGCCCTCATTTTGCTAATCACAAGAAAAACACTGTTCACATCCAGATCTTTGGTGGAAAAACCCTAGAGGCAGATGCTGTTGTTTCTGTTGCTAAACTACCTGTTGGCTAAAACACCTGTTGGCTAAAACAACAAATTAAAATAATGATCTACCCACGCAATGTCTCCAAGGAAAAGGAGAAGTTAAATTACCTGGGTACAATGCTCGGTGTCACTTTGAACTGCCATGATGCAAAACACCAGGTTTCAGCTGTGAACGTGCATCACTTTTGCGTAATCAATGTAACTTTCCTCCTGTCCCCTCCCGGTTTGCAACTCATAGCCAAGACAAATGCATGATATAAAGACAGGATTTGCAATCTCAAGAGTTTCAAGTGATTTAGAGGTGATTAAGATGGGATGAGTACACAGTTCTTATTAAATCTCTGATCCCTTGGTGAAGACAAGAGATGGCTAACACAAGCATGCTGTGATCGGATCAGATGTCACAAGGACTGTTCCTTTAACGATGATTCAACACTATGCCCTAAATAAACCCACAGGCACAATTATTGAAAAGAAATGTGTTGCAATCACACTTAATTAGTTTCAGTTAAGCTGAGATAGAAACATCTGCAACAAACTTTAAACTTCATGAGCCACTTCTGCTTTCTTCTTCAGATCATGTGCCCTTTGACTATCCTTTCCCATCCCTCACCTGCGACCAGAAGAACTCCCTTCTTTGAAAAGCCACTCTTCCATGGTATCTCTGCAAGCATTTGGGAAGTCATAGCTCACAATATCCTTCTTTCCTGAGAATTCAGCCCTGCTGGCTGCTGCGAAAGAGTTCAAACTGACCCAACTCCTTTCTCTCTCAAATTAAGATAAATTTTCTCAAAAATAAATTACCAGTTTTCAAAAAAGACACATCTTGACATTAATTTTCATTAAATATTTGACAACAAGCAGGTAAGTTTCCACTGGGAAACTTTTTTTTTTGTTGGTTGACTTGGCTATCCTTGGTCTTTTTCCCCTCAATAATATACATGGTACGTGTAGAGGAATCTCCCTGAACAGTCTAAATCCATGTGCAACATCCTGCATGGAAAGCTGATAAACCCAAGAAGAAGAAATCCTGGAAACAAGTCCATCTGTTGTTTTGTTTTGTTTAGTTTTTTCCTTTTTTTCCTTTCCTATCTTCATAAAGATCTATTTTTTTGCATTGACTTGCTTGTAGAACAGATAGTAATTTCCAGCCAGCTCCAATAACTGTTATTTCAAGAACAAACACATCAGAATTAATCTAATTTATAATCTTTAAGCATTTTATTTTAACATTTTCAAAATTATTCATTTTCATTTCGATAGATAGATAGATCGATAGACAGTACACGCACACAATGTGGTTCACAAGTTGATTGAAATCAGGACACTAGGCTTTTTCATCCTGGGAAATGACAAGACCAGATTCTTGAACAATTTCAAAACATTTTTCAGGATTTTCACAGGTGAAAAAAGTGTTAAAAATAGTCTTTTCCTTGTGACAGTTTAAGCTTTGCTGAATCTACACTCTCCAATGAAAGAGATCACATTAAAAAATTCCCATTTACCACCCATTTCTACTATACCCTAATCTAGATCCCCTGGAGTTTTGTAAAAGTATAAAAAAATCACCGACTATGAGCTCTTATTCTTCTCGCTCTCAACATATCTTTTCCCTTTTCTGGGTCAGTGCTGTTCCTGATGCTAAGATCTCTGAAAACTGAAACAGGATCAATTGTAAACCTAATATCCAGGTCTCATGGATCCATCCTCTCTCCAATCCATTGAATTCCTGACACCCTTGAAGATGGGTGACACAAAATGATGAAAATTCTCGTTCCTGATCTGGGTGCTAGGACACCAAGATAGGTTTTAAGGCTTTACCAGTAGACAACCAGCAGTGCTGTTCAACAAAGTTCTCAGACCACTGCTTTGCTGGGGAATTAAAAGAAACAAGAAACACCATGTGCTGTGCTGTCAACACCTTGGCAATATCAGCATTTCCTCAATTACTTTTGCTTACAAATTACTCCTAATTTTGTTCTTTAAAGCTAGTTAAGAACAAGTGCTGGTAGGATTGACGGGGAACTAACTGCACGATTAAGTAATTACATTTTTAAAGCTTGCCTTACACTACGACTAATGATTTGTCACACAGTAGCAGAAATCCAAGATAATGAATGAGAAATGTTTACATGTAGTTAGTTTCTTCCAAGTCTTTTATCAAACTGTGGCTGGTGCCATATATGCGTAGTGTTCTCAAAGAAAGAAAATCTATCATATAACCTCAACATTTCTGAGCAATTTGTAAGACCTTTGATCACATGTACCATTTATTACATGATTTCTCCTATGATCAAAATTAATTTGTGTTAGAAAAGACTGAATTGTTTTTTGGATAAAATAGTTTACTGTCAGAAAATGGTCGTTTCACTAAATTTTAACATGCTGTTGATACAGAATGACTCAACAAAATTCAACACAACAATGATAATTTGAAACCTGTTTCAATAGTTTCAAAGTTCACAATTTTTATTTGTTTTACTTTAATATGTCATTCACCTGAAAGAAGGCCTTTCAGGCTGTGTATATCTGAAGTTTTAATACGGTTGTTTTAATTTTCCTGAAATGAAATGCTTCAGTAATTCCAACTTCTGAGGCATTTCTGAAATCTTGGGGTTTTTTTCCCTTCAGTTGAAACAAATGAAAATAAAGAAACAGTGTTTAGAAACAAATATTCCAGGTTTTGATCAGCTCTAATCATGACCTGCTTTGATAACCAGCTGAATTAATTTGATGAGATATTTACTGTTATTTACAATGTGGGAGCTTTTGGAGGCTTCAAATACAATTGTGCCACAGCTGACCAAGGGAATGGACTGATTGCTGATGGACTAATCCAGAGCCCTGAGAAATCCATGGAAATACTCTCCCAGACTTCTGCAGACTTTGAATCTAACTCACAATGAGAAGGAATCTCTGCCTCAAGCAGCTGATATACAGAGAGAGCGGACAGATGATGGAGAAGGAAAAGGGACTTACCCAAGGTCAGAGAAAACAACTTCTGTCTTCATTAGAAAATATTAATCTTAACAGCCTCTATTCTTTTATTATATGAACCAGACCTAATTCAAGTTGAGTTTTTTTGTTTGGTTGATTGGTTTGTTTTGTTTTTTAAACCACATCAAATCAGATACTGTAACTAAGCCAACAGAATAAGCTATTACCATTGAGGGCTCTCTCCAGTCTATATTTTCACTTATCAACTGTAATTTCTCCTAGGGGATGTCTGCTTGCTCAGAAAAGCAACGATAAATAGCTATTCTTTACCTGAAAGAAGAACATGGGATTGGATCTACTTCAGGGCACTCTGGTCACAGAGACAAGAAAGATTTCAGAATCCACTTTGCTTTAGAACTTAGAGAAACATATTTGGTACTCTAGGTAAAAACAGAAGTATGGGAGAAGCACTAACCCTGTTTCTTGCATCAAAGACTGCCTGTTACATCCCACTACCTTCATGTCAGACCTGTCATCCAACCTGGCGTGGGGTAAGATGGTGATTACTCTGCTCTCTCTTGACTACGGTGTCTTTAGCATGTGTCCAACAACACCACTCCTGGTCATGCTCACTGCTGAATAATTCATGACAAAGTGAAGAGTTTTATATATTTATTGTAATTGTAACATCATAAAACCATTTCTACTCTACATTTAGGCTTTTTTTTTTTTTTTTCGTATAACACAGACTGAATGTGCCTGTTTTAGATGAGATTTGATTACAGTTGGAAAAGTGCAAGGAAGAGATTGCTTCTGACCCAGAGAGTTGACGAGCTACACAAACGCATGTCAGGAGGAGTAACAGATATGAAGTGATTGTCCAATGCAGAAAGTCTGTAACACGATGCGACACAAATCTCAGATGTCTTAGTACATACTTCTACTTTTTATCCTCAGACAATTATGCCTCGAAAATACTCCTTGCTGTGAAAAGGTAACTGACTGTTCATCCGTGTAGAAGCAGGAGCAATTAGGTGATAGTAGTGGTCGTAGCAGGTCTTCTTTGGTGTCATCAGCAGACTAAATAAAATCTGTCTTAAAATAGTTTATGCAAACCTACTGTTCTAGCCTGAAGAGAGTGTGCCAAAACCCCCCAACAAACAGAATTGCATATACTAATAATATTGCAAGAAGCTGTAAAAACTGCTTTGGATGTTGAGTTGAAATGGATGTGTATGAGGGTTTTTTTTGTTTGTTTGTTTTTTCCCTATATGCTTTTAAAATTTTCCCCTTCCCAGCAGTTACTCTTCCAAACACAAAGGACAACTAAACTGACATCAAGTAAAGTTAGTCTTCTCCTGTCATTTCTCTGGACATCATCTGTGACAGTTGCGCTCGCGGTGATTCAGTCCCTCACACGTCACTGTTTTCATGTCAGCTCTCTGTTTCACGTTGCAGAAATCCCTTCTGTCAGCTCCCATTCAGTTTGATAGGTCATGCTTACACCTGCAAGCTGGGGCAGTGCCTCTCTGACAGCATCTGTCACAGCACGGCAGTCACCACGCTCAGCCAAACAGCAACTTCACTCAGCAGCAAGTTTGTTATGATGACTTTTAGGATTTTCTTTTTTTTAATTTTTTTTTTTCTTTTCCCTTTCCCTCTGCTTCCTCTGTGCCAGCGACACACACTGGGAACTACAGGAGAAATGACGACTTTTCTCTTCCAATGGCAAAGTCAGGCCAAGATGATGGCTTGTTTTTCCTGCCTCAGTTTGCGCCAAGCCAAATTGCAGGATGTCATGACAGCTAAAGCCTTCCTTGGGTGTGCAAAGTTCATGAATCATTTAAAGACACGTCCCTGTATTTCTAAGCTGTGCAGCTCAAGGAATCATTAAAATTAGAGATGGCAAAAGCCTCTGAGGTCATCTGCTCCATCCACTCTGGACAAATCGAGATTGCTCTCTCTAGGCACTGGATGGGTATGTCCCCTGGTCCTCTGTCCACTCACATTTAAGTACGCGTGGGATGCCAATGGGCTTTTAATTACTCCCACAGATCTCATCCTTGGAAAGCCTCTGTCATTATTCAACCTCCATTTTTTATTTTCTTCTGCAACAGGTCTTGGTAAATTCTTGGACCTTTGGAAGCTACAAAATCAGAGGAGATGAAAAAGGCCTGAGAACAAGGACTTGTGAGGTCTTATGTTCTACTCCATAACCTTCCATAACCCACTTGGCCTTTTCACTTTTGTCTATGTAGAATAATTTATTAAAGCAAAGAATTTCCCTCCTAGTACGTTGTGCACTGTGACTAGCACATACTTATTAATTACTGCCCTTTTATGGAGTTAAATCTTGTTTATTTTACCACAAATACACATACAATTCAGCTTTTCACTGTCAAATGGCTAATTTCAGTGTAATCATGTAGGACCCAACAAACCTTGACTGTTGAGCACTTTTTTTGTGCAGGTTACGATCTTGGTTTATGGACTGGGGACAGTCCCTGCCTTTTGTGCTCAGTGCACTGGCAAGTATCTTCAGAAAACGGAATTTCTCCAAACACATTTCTTCATCTGTCTCCTTCACATCTCCTTTGCACCTCTTCTGCATATTCATTTTGTTCCCTATTCCTGTTCATTTCTGGATTGTGAATTTTTTGGGGGGCAAAGTTTTTTCCCTTTCCTTATAACTTCACTGCAGAGATAACTGGGAGAGGTGGCCTGAAGTTTGAACACCCCTGTGCTCTGACTGCTTATAAATGGCGAAAACTTGTCATTGCACCCTCCTACCTCAATTGCAAAGACTTCTGTTTCCGACATATACGTGTGTTTGTAAATCTGCAGTTAATATATCTTTTTCCAGTGGCTTCTGGGGAATTGGTATCTTTTGCAAACTCTTCAGTCTACCACAGCATCCCCAGTGCAAAGATTAGCAATAATCTGAATGAAAGTATCTCTTAAATTTTATTATAGCGTCCTCGCTTAAAACAGGCAAAAAAAGTCCAGGGAAAATCAATTACATGTGGGAGATAAGGTAACGTTAAAAACCTGAGTTCAGTTTAACCTCTCTTAGCTGCACAATGAAGACATATCTTTTCTGTATCTCCCAACATTTCCTGGCAGACTGTGAAGCCACACTTCAGAGGGGAAGCCTAGCATTGAAGTGTTGTAAAAATATGACACATATACCAGCTAAACTCCTCAAGAAGCAATGCACAATGAGGGGGAAATAGCATTTGCCTTTCACTGGGAATGTTAGCTTCCAGAAAAGAAATAATTCTTTGGGCTTTTACCAAGTGAATTTTCCATTTCAGTGTATAATTTCTTTATTTAGCATTACACTGATTATCCATACTTAGGCTAATGATCAAATAGCTCTCAAGTCCAAGATATTTGGCTAAGGCAGCCCGCAGGATTTTTCTTTTCCTTTTCAGTCCTTTTTTTTCCCCCCTTTTATTCCAAATTTTTAGGGTGATTACAGGGTGTGTAAGATCGTTAAAGGATTGGCAGCATACACAAAACTCAAATCCTTTATCCAGAGGCTAGAGGAAATATGAGTTGCCAACATGCAATTTCTTCATTGTCCCTTCAATGTCCTGAATTAACGGAGGAACCACGCTCTTGCTCCATGGAGGGAAGAAAAGAGGCTTCTGTGCTTCGCAAGGATCCTGCTGAACAAAACGCTCAAGCAGATATCTCCTGCTCTTAGGATGAGAACAATGAAGCATACATTGAACCCAAAACATTTGCTTAATATTTATTAATCTTAAGATTAGAGAAGCAAAAAGTTACAGTAAGAAGCAGCTTTGGTGTTTGCTGCAACAGGTATAGGTTTTCCTTATAGCCAGGCTAAACTGGAAAGAAGGCTGTTAGTTAATCATCTGAGAAGTTGCTCAGCTTCAAGTCAAAGGACAAATCGGGATCCTGTTTTCTAATAAGAGGCAATATTGGGACAGAGCAGAAGAATCACTGGGAAATTTAAGATTTCTTATTCCTTTTCCATTAAAACCGTGTTCACATTCATGGTTCCTGAGCAAAAAGAGTCAGGATGACAGACATTAAATTTACTAATGGAGCTTAAATGAATACAGCTTGAGTAACTGAAAAGTAACTTTCCTAGAACCACCAAGGGAGTGGATCCCACCATCCATTGTATGGAGACAAGGGAGTGGTTTAATCTCCAGATCTGCTCAATCTTTTTTCTGCTGGTCAACAAGACAGACAAAAATATGTTTTATTTTTAACATGGTCACCACCCTACAAGGTTATGGGTCATTTTTTTTTAAATTACTTCAATTTAAATTCTCCATTGAAAATGAAAAATAAGAAACAAGCCTCAAATTAAATGAATAAAGATCACAGATGGAACCGCAGAATTAAATTTCTCAGTACTCACTACTTTTTGAGTATCAGTGGGAAAATATTTGTGCTGTTGCCCTAGACAAGATTTGAGACATGCTGTCTCATGGGAAGTAGTCTACATTTGACAGCTGACTGTGGCCCAATTCTGCACCTTTCCCTGGCAAAGGTCCATGCAGGTGTCAAAGGAAATCCTACCTGCACAGACAGCACAAGGCATATTTGTTATCCACTTAGAAGAAGGCCACAGTTTCCAAAGCCATTTTTGTCTGCTCATTTGTTTTTTTTTAAAAAGAGGGCAATTTCCTTCTCTCCCATCTTTGAGTTTTTCTGTTGTTTTGATCAAACAGCTGGATGATTCACTTTGTCTCAGGGGGTTTCCACTTTTTTTTTCTTCTGTTTTGTTTTGGTTTATTTTTTTTTTCTTCCTTATTGTATGCTTGCTTTCCAGGATTATGAAGACAGGTTCATACTGTGAGTACTTCTGATTTATCCGTTTTCTTTTCCTGTCACCTTCCATGTTTTCCCCATTTGAGTGATAACTGAAAGAGAAGTATGGGTAAAAAAAAGTGAAAAATCAGACAGAAATGAATATTTTTAGCTTTTAACTAAAGAAAAACTTTGAACTTCTCTAAGGAAACCTAAAGATCTTGTTACAATCAATGGTAAGAATTTCCACCAGCAGCCAGCTGTCCTGGGTGCTCTCCTATGCTCTGTCGCCATAAAGCAGTTTAAGCAGGTAAACTGAATTTTAAGTTCCTGTTTATTGATGTTTTGAGACCCACATGCCTTTTCTGAAATTCATCTGAACTTACACTCACATAACAAATAAGAAAAAATAAACAAAAACAACAGCTTTTTTTTTTTTTAAATGGAAATCGAATTCTCTGGAGCCATCATTACACTTCTGACTCTTCCTGCATCCCCTAACTCAGTAGAGTGGTTGGTGTTTCAAGTGACTAAGGATGACTCATGTGCTACTTACTGTGAGTTGCTTGGACACAGCACTTACTCCAGTGCAACCCGAAGCAATTTGTCTCAGGTGTGTCTACTCAAGAGCAGAGAAATTAATTCTTCATAACTAAGCTAACACCCTACACTGTCCAGGAATTGGTGTCTCTTGACCTGTCTCACATGAGTGTTATTTTCCATTTCAGTTATTAGATAAATTTTTTTTTTTAAAGCATCCCATTCTCTTTCGAGGGCGCTGTTGCAACAGCAGCAGTTTTTCTTGGCAGCCCCTGAACCCTGTGCCTTCCTCCCCTAACCTGCTTGGCCCCACTGGTCTTCAGTGCAATGGTGTCAACTGGTGTGTTGATGTGGAAGAAGCCAGGTGGTGCCAGCACTGGCACCGGGGACCACCTTCCTGTAGGGCTCCTGCTGCTCCACAGGGTTTTTTAAACCCGTTGTTGCCTGAAACCTACCCCCTCAAGCGAGGGTCTGATTCCACTTGCGAGCAGGAACTGTGCCATTCTAACAGATGGGCTCCAGCGCAAGCAGCCAAGAAAACATGTATATTCATTAAAAAAAAAAAAAGGGTACTGAGGGCATGAATACAAGCCAAAAACATCAACATCTCTCCGTGTCTTCTCTTGAGCGTACAAATCCATGGTTAAAGGGATGTGTGGGCGCTGAGCTGAATTCATTAAAAAAAATTAAAACAAAATGCCTGGCCATGTAGAAAGAGATTTCAGGGCACGAGGAAATGGGCAAGGTGCCCTGAGAGAGAGGAAAAGTGAAAGAGAAAAGCAATATTCTGGAATGGCTGAGCCAGAAAAACGCAGGGGGTCTGTCTGGCGACTCCCACAGCCAGTGACTTGTCTGGGTGCTGGGTTCATGCGGTAGATTTGGAGGTTGGGAAGATGCGTAGGCACAATGCCCTGTCTCCTGGACTTTTTTTTTTTTTTCCTATTCAAGTTATTTCTCTTCCATTAGGCCAAAATAAAAAAAAAATAAACAAAACACCTAATCTCAAGATTTTTTAGGCTGATCTAACATTCAGGAGTCACTGAGGTAAGTCATGGAGCACATCACAGTTGTGTCCTTCAGATCCTAGAAAATTGAGCCCCGGCAGGGATTAGGCAGAGAACGGTGAGAGGTCACAAGTCAGAAGACAAAGGAGAAGAGATGGGGTTGAACTGACAACATTGAAAAAGGCAATGTTAACACAGGTGGAGAACCTTTCTCACCTGGAAAACCTGATGGGAAGCCTTTCCTAGCACCAACTATCCACAACAGACCAGCCAAGGCCAGGTCCAGGCATGAGAAAAACAAGAAGGTGCCAAGGTTACTGGCATGGAAACCATCCAGAGGAATACTTTGCTTAAGGCACAAACCTTGAAAACCAAGTTGATTGCTGCTGAGATGGAGGAAGGGTCTGCTTAGGTAAAAGCTCATTAATTTATCTTGCACTTCCCATCCCTACTGGCAGGAGAAGCAGCAAATGAGCCTACTCATCTCCTTCCTCTGTCAGTAACACAGCAAGAACAGGAAACTCCAAATTGGGTATTAGTCGTTCCTTGATCCTCCTGAGGGTGTAAAACCTCTCAGAGGGATGGTACAACCCCTGTAATCAGTGTTTTGGAGCTTAGAACCACACCCAGATTTTCTACTTCCTTGAAGACTTCACTGTTCCTGGAACAATGAGGTAGCGCGAGATGGGCCTCTGCTTTTGAAGCTGTTCCAGTTCATACAAAACAGTTAACAAAAGAAGGCCTGCAAGCCAGATCTCTCGCAGGACTGTGCTAACGTAAGAGTTATGGACTTATATTCCTCAGGTTAATGCATATTTCATTGCCTTATGAAAAGCTGAACAGCCTCACCCTGAAATAGGAGGGAAATCGTCATTAGAAGGTGTCATGGGCCAGTTCAAAAAGTGGCAGGATCTAAACGTTCATCCTTTACCTGTACCACCATGTGGTTTTCAATGGAAACTAGAAGTCAACAGGTAGGTTAGAGGAACATGAGGTAGTGTACTGAACTCACAAGGGTACTAAAGATTGTATCATTTTCTCAGTAAGATTTTCAAGTTCATATGAGCTTGAATCACACAGCATTAGAACCTATGTTGTCTTGAAAACGCTATGAGATACTAACAGGTATCTACAAACATATCAATACCTCTAAAAATCTCATTCTAAGCAACTTGCATAAGGCCATATTTGAAATTTCCATGAAATTACAGCAGGGTATTATGAGTATAGGCTAATGTTCCAGCCAGTTTGGTTTTGAAATCAATCCATAGCACACCTATAGCACTTAGCATGGCTTACCTTTTCTTTAGGGCTCTGAAACCATTACAAAAATTGCTATGGAAGGCTATGGAAGGCTATAGTACCCCACTGTTTAGCACTGGTGATTATATGTCACAACCAAGTGACAATGCCAATGCTGCTTTGTGCACCTGTCAAAGAATCAGAGAACCTGATCCAAAATATATTACAGTGATAGTCTGTCAAGATGAATTTGATCCAGCCTTAAGCATTCAGTGGTAATGGATATCAACCAAAACCACATGGATATCAACCAAAAATGCCCAGCCTACTGGGAAACCTCTGACTTTTTTGTAGTCCCGACATTATATATTATGTTAAATCCATCCAATAATTTTGGCACATATTAGGTAAATCCCACTTCCAAAGCTTGATGTCAGAGAGTAAGAACCTGTGTGCCCACACCTAATAAGCCAGAATACGATTTGATGCAGAGACGAGGCAGGTGGTGGAAAAGAGGCAGAAAATGGACTATTGGTACTAGCATCTTCTCAGTGCTCTGTGGAGGTTCTGAGCTGTCAAAGCTCTTGTGTGTTCAGCAAAAATCTGTTAACTTTTTCAAGTCTTTGATCTTTAACCTGTGTGCAGCCACATCAGTGAAAATCTTTGTTCTTTTCTCTCAATGAGCCCAAAATCTACTATAATTCATGGTGCCAGAAGCTAATGCTCTCTCCCTGCTGTTCAGCTTATTATTATTATTATTATTATTAATTATTATTAATCCTTCTCTCATCTTTTCCCACCCTCTTCTCACTTCTGCTAAATAATAATAATAACAATAATAATAATAAATAATGAAAAAAATAAAAATCTGGACTCTGCCCTTTCTAATTACAAATCACCACCTGTGGTAAAATTATTGAAAAACAGATGAGCATTTCATTCCAGCAATAGCCTTAAAACAAGCAGCAGTTCCAACTGCCAGTGTGATGTATAGACACGGCGCAGGGCAGATGAGGGATTAATTAGGTCTGTCCCTGCACATTGCCAGGGGAGCACTTCTGTAGAGGTGATTGAAAACTAGAAAGAGTGGCATTAGTCTTCATTGTTGGTTAAAGGCAACAAAAATAAAGATGCAATTGAGTTGACAAAGCTTCCAGGTATGTGGCTGAGTCATTTGGAGGTGTCAAAATGATCAAACCATAATTAATTAGCTAAAGTGCTATATTTAATTCCTCAACTTTAATGAAGATTTTTGCAGCTGAAAACAAACCATAACACCATTTGTTTCTGAAGGGAAGGGGTGGAGTGCACTAAGGGGATAATGCCAAAGTTTAATGGCGCCTTTATAATCAAGCCCACGTTCTTAATCTTATTGTCATTTTCTGTACAGACGTAGAAACCCAGTGCTGTTGTATGCATTCATATTAGGACTGCAGTTATGAGTCTAGGAGTGACTGGGAAACCAAATGCTTATTATTTTCAAGGAACAAAACAGTATACAGCCAAGAAACCTTTAATATTTTGTGATATCATTCTCCAGGACTGACACTGTAAAGACACAGAAGACCTCAGTGGCAGGTAGTCTAAATCTATATCTCAGGGATTTAATACAGCTTATTCCAAAGGAAAGAAATATGAGATTTATGAGTCAAGAATTGGAAGAGTAAAATGTGACTCTTCCTCCCAGCTGTGCCACAGTCTGTGAGACTGTGGACAATCCCAGCTTTGGGATGTAGGCTGAGGGAATGTTGGGCTTGAAACACCCAGGCAGCTTTTCCTGAGTACCCACCTATCCTGGACTGTGAGAGGTTACTTTCTGTTTAGCTTTGTTGCCTTCCATCACTATCTATAATGCACCCTAATCCCGCCACATACTTGGACCTGCAGAGACTTACCCCCAAAATTTTCCGTGACATACGTCCCATGCCACCACATCAAAATGGACACCAAGCACTCTGGAAAAAACTTTCTCCCATCCCATGCACATTCAGACACACACACACACTGATGCACCTATACACTTCTCAAATGGCAAGACACTTTATTCTTCATGTGCAGGTTTGTGCAGGAGCGGCTGTTCTCAGATGACTTTACATTGAAACATACTGCCTGTTTGTCCCTTGTATAAAACTGGGAGATGTCCTTGGTAGTCTTGTCCATGTAGATGGCAAGTTTTTCAGAATGGTGATTGCCTGTGTAGCAGGTATACACACAGCACCTTGCACGAACCAGCAGCTTCTATAACAACATTGATAGAAGCAGAAATAAGAGCTGAAAAAGCCCTGTGCCTGGTGCATATTTGATAATAGTACAAACAGCTTTAACCAGAAAAAAGCATCACCTATTGATATGTGTCATGCACAAGGGCAAAGTATGTGTGCATATGTGCACGCACGTTAGTGTGTGCATGTAAAATCTCTGCTCTCTGCAAACAAATGGTCATGTTTAGTAACGATTTACACTCCATCCACACTGGTGTTGATAGAAGGTGTGTGGAACACGTGAAGCAGGACCAAGATACTCTCATCAGTGTGTGAAGCATTAGAGGGTTGTTAAAATATCTCCTCTCCGAAGTGGGACAACGTATATTGCACAATCTGCACAACATCACAATGTTCAACAACTCATCTCTGCTGCCAGCACCCCCAACCTTGTATAAACCAGAATGGTGAAAAGATGCTTTCTCCCAGAAAGGAATTTACTGGATTAGCTGACAGTCAAGGTCTTAGCAAGAAGGCCGGTTAACGTATCGTTTCAGCTACGATGTAAAATGTAAGCAATGTTTTCCTCTTTCTTGACAGCTGTTACCTCTACCATAAGCTGTTAAAACTCCCTCGTTATTCCATACAGCCAGGCCAGAACTATTTCCTGTGCAGTTGTCATCTCCTTAATATATTACGACATTACAAACTTTATTAGTATATTTGCAGTGCCTTTTTATTTTTTATTAGCTAATGGGCTGCTTTCGTGCACCGTATTTTCTCAGTCTTTCAGAGCTTAGCCTATAAAATGGCCAAACGTGATCCCATCTGGAAGCCATTAAAGATCAATAGAGACAGGCTCTGAAGAAGAAAGAGTGAAGAAAGAAAAAAAAAAAGGAAAAATCTACTATCAAAACAATTGTGAATAAAAACCTGTCAGCTTCTGTTTTCAAACCCGGGTACGCTAAAGCACATCACACTTCCAACGTGACAAAAAGCACCATGGTCATGTTAACAACAGGAACAACTAATCTAGTTTAAAAGAATCATAAATATGATTAAAGCCCATGGTTTCCTTGATTCTTTGGGAAAATGGAAACCCTTCTAACACACGTCGTATTCTTCTGAAGTGCTGGCCTCTTTGGGGGGAAGCGGCTCAGAGGACAACTGCTTCTGAGCCAGAAATATGAGTTATGGTGACATGTCCCACTGCAGCTATCATGGCTATGTCAAAACAACTGAAATCACAGAATCACAGAATGGTTTGGGTTGGAAGGAACCTTCAAGATGATCGAATTCCAACCCCCTGCCGTGGGCAGGGTCACCTCCCACAAGCCCAGGTTGCTCAAAGCCTCAACCAGCCTGGCCTTGAACCCCTCCAGGGATGGGGCATCCACAGCTTCTCTGGGCAACCTGGGCCACTGCCTCAGTACCCTCACAGGAAGAATAATATCTAATCTAAATCTACCCTCTTTCTGCTTAAATTGCAGACATTAACATGGCAGGTCTGTACCCATAACGAGGAACCTACATTGCAAAATTCAGATTATGGCAGCCAGACTTATATAGCCCGAAAAGAATATCAACCTTGTATCTTCATTACTCAAATATTTTGGCAAACATGCCAGTCTGCAAAGATTTTGAAGTGCTCATGCACCAGATGATGTCCTTGTGTCCACAGACACCACCAAGGTAGTTGCCATACAGAAAGACAGGGAGGATTTTGAAGAAAGAAGCATTTGGAAGGAAGAAATGTTTTCCTGTGAGGGTGGTGAGGCAGTGGCCCAGGTTGCCCAGAGGAGCCGTGCATGCCCCATCCCTGGAGGTGTTCAAGGCCAGGCTGGATGAGGCTTTGGGCAACCTGGGCTAGTGGGAGGTGTCCCCGCCCATGGCAGGGGGTTGGAATTGAATGATCTTGAAGGTCACTTCCAACCCAAACCATTCTGTGATTCTATGACTCTACGATTTGAGGTTTTGCAAGAGCAAAAGTGTGAATATGAGTCCTCCATGTGCTCATCTCTGACCCAGGGTAGAAGTTGGCTTTGAGCACGGCCCTCAGCGGGGGAGATGTGTTCAGGGCTGGCCTTTGCCCTTGACATGGGCACCGAGTGTTTCACCCATCATGACGAAAGCTGTATTTGTTCTGGGCATGTCTCAATAGCAGGTGCCTGCGGACTTTAAACAGTGAAAACAGAGGCAACCGTGCTTACCTGGGCTGTGTTCGTCCAGATGCCTACAGCGTAGACAGCTATGTCTGTTTTAATCACTTTGCAGTCACAGAGAGAAGTAGACATTTCCAGGGCTTGACCCATCTGACCTGCTTTACAAATGCGCCTCAGGAGGAGAAGAACTGCATCCCAGAAGAACCTTTTTCCCGCCTACGTCTCTGAAGGCAATTCAGATGGTTAGGTCAGATGCAAATGCCTGCTCTGGGGACAGGTGACACCCACACAGAGCTGGGTGGTCAGTGGTTACAGCTGTACAGATAAGTTAAGGGTTGCTAGATCCTGAGCTAATGGTCACTGTCTAGCTCTGATCACACAATTAAAAACTCTTAATCTATGAAGCAATGCGACTTCTTCCAAACTACCAGCAAGGAGTGGGCTTTGGGCAGAGAACACATGCCTAAATCTGTCCCTAGCCAGTAGATCTTTGAGTTTATGTGGGAGCTAAGAGATTTGCCCAGATGTTTCTCAGAGGTATCCAGTGAAAGGACATGAGGCAATGGACACAAACTGAAATACAAAAAACTCTGCTTATACACTAGAAAACCCCTTTTTACTGTCAGAGAGGCTGAGCACTCGAACAGGTTGCCCAGAGAAGTTGTAGAGCCTCCATCCTTGGAGACATTTGACACCCATGGTCCTGGGAAACCTGCTCTGAGCAGGACAGTCGTCCCAGATGATCTCCAGAGGTCCCTTCCCACCTCAAACTCAAATTCTGTGCTTTTCTTCTGGAGTGACAGATGGGATCTGACCTCCTAAATGTGTGCGTGAGCTCTTGTGCTGAAGGGATGTCTGAGGCAGCTTTCCCTCTGCTGTCACAGTTGCAGCTACAGGAGATGCTCTGGCCAAGCAGAGTGTGCAAATAACTCTATAGCTCAGTGTTTAGAGACAGCTCCAGCCCCAGCACTCAGGAGTACTTGTGTGTTTTTTACAAAGCAAGCAGATTTTATGAAAGATGCAGTCCAAGCATCTTCATGGTGTATTTACTAGGGCACCTTCTTAAAGTTGAGAGCTCTTGTTTATACCTCTGTTCTGGACCTAGGGCTGCAGCATCCTAAATGTATGTTGTAGGAAACATGGAGATCATCTCTAATTTCTTTATAGAAACACTTTAGTTTAATCAAAAATGATAAAAAAGAATTGCAAACCATTTTTTAAATATTTAGAATAAAAAAGAAGAAAAAATAAAAATTATCTTTAGATTGACTTGATACGAGTCTTTTTTTCCCCCCCTTGTTTTTCTTGGTTAGATGGCAAAGATGAAAAATCACAGATTTAAAAGAGCCCTTCTCCTGAGTGCTAACCTTGTGCCCTGTCTATTGTAATGCAGTACGGAGGAATTTTGTGCTACTGCTGCTGCTATTCATATTGTTCCTTTTTTTTGATTGACAGCTCTGGGGACAGCTTTCAGCGGTGTTAGATCTTCTTTTGGGAAAAAAAAAATAAAACTAACAGAATGCAGCTCATCTTTTCCTCAGGCTTCTGATGCACCTGTGAGTTTTAAAGAAAATTTCACTCTCACTAACTGAAAATCTCCTCCCTAAACATTATGCAAAATAATAATAATGGTAATAACAACACAATAGTAGGAATAAGAAATAAGAAAATAAGAATAAGAATAAAAAGAAACTTAAAATGCTTTACCTACAATTCAGTATTTACTGGAAAAGGATGTTTTCTCTCAGTCTATTGGGAGGACCAGGGATTAAAAGGAGCAGAATTATATTCAGCAATGGGAAAAAAAAAAAAGCAGAAAATGCATACGATAGTGCTTTAGTACCAAAGCAATGGACAATTTAGGAGAAAAAGCAGATAACCATCAGATTTTGCAGCAGACAGCTTGATAGCTGAGGTCACCAAAGTGTTCAAGTGAAAGGAAATGTTTATTTGGGATTTGCCAGCACCAGGAGAAGCAATGCACAGTTTAAAAATACTGCCCCTCAACGGGAGAAAATGTATTTCTATTAAGGGACCAGAATTGCGCTACGCCTGTTGGAATTTTTGCTTGTGCACAGGAATTTAGCTCCGGGTTCATGTCTGTCACTAAAATTGACAACTGCCTATGGCTCTCTACAATTGAAACGTAGATCTTAAATTTCACATCATTATCCAAATAAAATATATCTGCCAAGGGGGACTGGTATTACACAGTTAGAGAACTGTGATACCAGTTGTCTGATTAACATATTGAGAGGAATATAAGAATTTCTCACCTATTTTCCAGAGGGAGACTAACTGGGGAGCTCGTGGTAAAGAGACTAATTGAACATCCTTCCTCTGCTAACTACGGAGATGCCCAGAAATATGTCTGCTCTGTGCAAGCAGGTTTTCCCTCTGCATATTACATTTGCTTTTTAGGACAGTCAGGAGGAAAATCATTAAATTTTTTTTTTTGCACTTCCTTTACTAAAAAAAGTTAGCCAGATTTTCATGTTGTAAAGTGTATGACTTTCCATAGAAAGCTTTCTTATGGCTGCATAAAGCAGCACTGCAAAGAGACTGTCTTAAAGAGAGAAGTTGCTTTTAGAGGCAAGAAACTATTTTTCAGTAGGTATCAATGAAGAGATCTGAGAAAATCTGGCCAAGCTTCCTTCAGATGCTGAAATATTAATGGCTGAGACAGATGTGAATTTACACATTACAGGCAGAGTCCAGTTCAGAGTTGGATCCACATTTCGGGTGTGACCGAGGTCAGGATTTTGGATCAGTTCATCAAAGCAGCCAGCCACTGAGGATGCTCAGAACCAAATCTGCGTTTGAAACTCTTTCAGGGTTTGTGTCTGAAATGTTTGTGACATATCAAGAGACATCCTCTTTCATCTCTTTTGCTCTGCCGGGGCTTAAGCAACACAAAACTGGGACCGAGGACCCAGACGTTGAACAGAGTATTGCTGGAAGTCAGCAGGGCCACAGTAGGAGTTTTGGTGCACGTTCTTAGCCCATAACATATGTGAGCTAAGAGAATCACGTCACCTTCCAGCGAAATAATTTTAAGCTGGCACAAATTACCTGCACAATTGTCGGAAATGAAGAAGGTGCCCACAGACAGCTGACACCAATAAGTTGATGTGCCATCCCCTAGATCTCACCCTACAGCCAAATGGACTGATTTCAAGTTTATTTTATCTATGACAGTGAACAGAATTTGACCCATACCCAGGTCAGTGCAGGTGTAGTTCATCTACTTGCAGCCATCTAAAAAGTCAAGGCTGCCACAAAAAGACTGCAGCCAGTAGGTCAAAAGAAGGGATTATTTCCCTCTACTTGGCTCTCATGAGCTGCAGCTGAATAGTTGGCCCAATTTTGGCCTTCTGTGTAGAAGAGAGAAACTGAAAACTGGAGAAAGTCCAAGAAAGGCTGCTAACGCCACTGCAGAGCTGTAGCATGCAAAGATGTATGAAGAGATGCTGAGGGAACTGTGTTTAGCTTGGAGAACAGAAAACTAAATAGGAATCTAATTATTGCTTTCAAGGTGGAGTTTTTGAGAAATTAAAACCAACTTTTTTTCTTGGAGGTGCATAGGATCCTCTTTCTTGACGTTTTTTGAAGATATGAGTGACATTCACTTTCTAACAGTCCTCGGGAGCCTTCCCCAATTGCTGTGACCTTTCAAAGATAAATGAGAGTGTCCTTGAAATGACCTTGTCCAGCTACCTCAGCACTCATGGATGAATCCCCTCAGGTCCTATAGATGTGCATATACCCAGAGTGGACAATCAAGGAACTAGTCTTGCCTTTGTGTGCTGCATTGGTAAGACTAACATCAGTCCACCAGGTCCACTTACACTGTCTGCCCCTTAGAGGGATGTTACAAATTGGACATGGTTCAGAGAAAAGGCTTACACTGAGAAAATTAAGCAGCTCATTTTGGCTAATTGTCTTCAAAGAAGATTGCAAGGACTTTCACTGAGTTTTTCCGTGTTAAATAAAATATCAGCTATTAAGTAGAGCTTTAATTTAACAGAGGAAAATGCTGATAGTAGGAAGCTGAAGTTAGACAAGTGAAAAAAAAGAAAAAAAGATAGGACCAATGCTTAGCACAGCCAAAATACAACAGCAAACACCAAAAAGGTGGCATGAAAGTCTCAATTTTTGATATTTTCATATGAAGAAAGAATGGCTTACCAAGGGATATTGTTTAGCCAGAAATGGATAATTAGCTCCAAACAGATGTTAATAGGTAAAACTTTATCACCTGTTTTACACAGAAAATTAGATTCAACAATCAATTTTTTTTTTCTGGCTATAAAAATATGTGATTACTTCCAGAGCCAGAGTATTGCTTATATAAGAGGGATTTTATGTTGTTTGCAGAGGAAAAATATTGGAAAACAAGCAGCCACAGGAAAATCTGCCATTAGAGAATCGCCAATAAAAAGCTTCTTGTGTCCTGCAGGAGGCTGTAATATTGTCTCAGAAAGGGAATGTCTCTTAATATATATCTAAGTACCACCTATTACCATGTTTCCTGAAACCTTGCAAAGCTTGAAAATAAATAAAACTCCTAATTTGTACTGGTGCCAGAAGCCCTAGACAGGCCCTTGTGTTCTAACTTGGTTGCCTTCCACCGAAAGGCTGGATTTCAGGTGCACCATCCATACTCACAAGAAGTCGTGAACTTCGTGCAGGTTTACAGAAAAAAAGGAGTTTAAAACTGTGGCACATTTTGCACGTTAATGCTTGAAAATCCCGCTTTGTGATTTCTATTCATCATTTGGGTCTCATTTTTTAAGCTCTTATTAGAAAAAAGAGAAACAGAAGAAGAAAAAAAAAGGGCAAAGAATGAAAAGGGAAAATGTTCTGTTATGCTGAGCCCTTTTTTAATGATAATTTAGCCTCAGAAAGAGTAATTTCCAGTTACAGGCACAGCAAATATTGAGTCACTATCAGGTCTTGATTCACTGCCGTTTATCTTCCCTACCAGAAGGAGACAGCTTTGGTTGGACATGCACCGTGTCAGAATGCTTAGCAAACTATTATGATCTCTTTTATCTCTTCAACAGCTTTTTGGTCTTTCAACAGCTCATTCATTAGAGAAGAATCAGGAATTTTTCCCATCTGTTGTAAAAGTGAAACGCTTTTCAACCTGCAAATTATTTCAGACTTGGTAGAGGCACAGAGACTGTGATGCCAATGTGCCAATATTTGACGTCGTACCTCCATTCTTAGGGTACTTTAGAGCAGACTTCTTTCTTTTTCCTTTTTTTTCCTCTCTTTTATTTTTTCTTCTTTTTTTTTTTTTTTTTCCTTTTTTTT
>WKFP01014389.1:416345-434134 GCA_011057875.1 Pterocles orientalis
AGAACACTACCAACAGGTGACTCTCAAAAGTTTCAGAACATCTTTTGGGTAAATGTTCAAAAATACATGAAATGTATAAAAATTGGGTCCAAACCCACTGGTGAATTCGGCAGTGCCAATATATCTATCTGTGTAGGGACTCACTGTGGGAAGAGGGACATGTGGGTTTGGTCCATTGAGTCATGAAAGAGCCCAAGAGACTCAACAGTTTATTGTACTTGTGTATCTGCTGTTCTAACAAGAAGCAAGCATGAACACATAAAGTACCTGAAAATAACAAAAATAAGTTGGTTTCATTTGCTTTGTACTGTATTCTGTTTCATACAATCATATCATAGAATGGTTTGGGCTGGAAGGGACCTTCAGGATCATCAAGTTCCAACACCTTCCACTAGACCTGGCCTTGAACCCCTCCAGGGATGGGGCATCCACAGCTTCTCTGGGCAACCTGGGCCACTGCCTCACCACCCTGACAGTAAAAAATTTCTTCTAATATTTATTTATTCCTAATATTTAAGAATATTGGCAAAAATTTTTAAAAAAAGTGGTGTTGATGCAATTTCTATAATTTATTTGGTGTTCTTTGGACCAATTTTAAAAAGACCATACATTTATCTCTGTTCTTCTTTCACTAGGCAAAGCTTGAATATCCTCACACACAAGGGGAAAAAAAAACACAAAAAAACCCCTAAAGCTAAAACATTAAGAAATGCCCAACTACTTTTTGGTATTTTTGGTTTAATTTCCATGAGATTATCCTTTTCTCTTTGGTAATCTGAGTGCATCATCCAATGCATGCTGTGGCTCAGGGCACATTTGCACATTCTTAAGCTGCTGTTGTGATATTTGTCAATGCTGCTGCTGGACTAAAGCTGGAGAGAAGCTGAGACACGGCACAACTAGGATAGTGTGTGCTGTGCCTCATTTCCCCACATTGCTGTTATGAAGTGTGACTTCGGAGGGTCATCACCCATCCATAGTGGTCATTCACCCTTCTCTCCCTTCCGTTTCTTACCTGTCATTTGTTCTCCAACAGGACGTTGTGACAGCAGCACGGGTCTGTAAGAGATGACCTGCAGAAGCTGTAAACCATTGAGAATATCAGTTACAAAATCCAGTGCTGGTATTTTTCTGGGGAAAGTTTGATACCACCATGATTTTTCCTGTCATCCTATTTTGACCAGAAAAAAAAAAAAAAACAACAAAGAAAATACAGAAATAGTGTTTAAAGCAAGTGATTACTGGCCATAACTCTTTATGAAGTCACTAAAATAACACCAGTATTTACACTATTAAATACTGGTACCTGGATCCAGAGGTAATCACTGAGACACAAAGCTCTTCCACTGAAAAGCAGATTGGGACACAGAAATAATCGAGGGTGATGGATGTCAGAGGGGTAGATCTCTCCTAAGGATACCACTGCTTTTTCCTAAGAAAGCTTCAGGTTTGGGGTTGCAACTGAAAAACTTGGTCAGTGATTGGAAAGAGTGAAGACAGGGGAGTATTGGTGCTGGAGAGGGGAGAAGTTGGGTTGGGTGTGTCCAAACTGCCTTGCTCTGTAACTTCCCAAAGTCTGTGTTGAGCAGCAAATACCCAAACACGTGTCAGTGTTCAAGCACCTTCCTAAGACACACTTCCACAATAAATGCAAGAAAAAAAAATAAAAAAAAATAGGACATTCTGAAAACCTGAAGGAGATAAACCCTCAGTTTATTTTCTCTCCAGACCACCCCAGCTTCCTGCAGGGTCAAATTTTCTGCTTCTGTGGACAGGAGGTGCCTTTTCCTGCTGCCTCATGTCCCGTTTTGTTGGCTTTTAAAAAACATCAAAAAATTAGTGGTCAAACTGCTTATTTAAATGCTCAAGCGACTTACCCTAAAATATCAGATTAACATCTTTATGGGTGTCTCATCTTCGGCAGAAAGGATTTTTCCTCCTTGAGCTTGTGGATATGAAATTTGCATCCCATAGCCGTGGAGAGTGGCCCAGAAATAGCTCTGCAATGGGGCAGATGCACCATCCTTTGTGGCACAAACATTTAAAATGGGAAGGATGTATATTTTTTTTTTGTTTCTTTTTCCTGAGATATGTGGACAGGAATCACAAAGCAAAGCAAGGAAAACTCATCACAGTAATAAAAAGACCACTTATATACTTAAAAAAAAAAAAAAAGTTCAGAACTTCATGGGCACAAATTGACGAATTCTAAGATCTTTCTAACACCTCCAATCACACCAGAAAATGAAACGCAGAGATGTGCACCCATGCACAAAGGCTGGAAACTCTTTGGATCTGGTCCAGCTCCTAATGCCAGGAGTTTCTCTCCTCTAACCGCCCAGGATGGGGCCCCGTCATTATCTTCCACCCAGCCGATAATTAGCAACTTTCATAACAATCGTGTCAGATGAGAAGCCTGGGGAAGGGAAAAGGAATCTATTATGTGTCCAGGGCCTTCTGTCTGCCTGATCTTTTAAGCAGATTGAAGTGGGGCGGCCGTCGTCGCGCACAACCGCCCCAGGTAAGGCTGCACGGGGGCTCCTGGGGGTTATCAAACCGGCCAAAAGCTTTCAGGCAGAGCAAAGCCTTCCGCCGGGGAAGGTCCTCCCAAGTGCTGGCACCGCATCTCCGGGATTATCCTCACCGCGCTAACATATCAGCTGGCTTTAAACTTCACCCCCTCTGGCAAAGTATATACTCAAAATGCCACTCCCCCCCCTCCCCTCCTCCCTCTCCCCATCCCTCCTTATCCTTTAGTCCCGTCTTTTCCCTGTTCTCGAGCAGCCACGGGCTGCGGCCGGCACCGCTGCCAAGCACCGGGCTGGATTAGCTGCAAGCCAATAGCTGGGGGTCAGGATTAAGAGGCCAGCATGCACTTTAATACAAGCTGCCTATAATTAATGGCATTATTAATAGCTTGACTGAAAAATTCATTAAAAAATCCATTAAAAATAAATACCCTTTTACAAAAGGCATTGCCTTGGGTAAGAAAAACAGAAAAAAAGATAAAGGAAAATTGATTGGTGGTTTTCAGTTCACAGAAAGACAGACCATAGTTCAAGCTGATTAAAATTGAACATTTTAGATTAAGCACCCTTGCCAAAATATTCTCTGTAGTTACCCAATATGAAAATATTACGAGATGTCACGTTTTACATTTTTTATATGTGAAGGTTTCAAGCATAAGGCACATCCACCGTGCACACACTCAGATGTGCCCACGCTCATACTTGTAGGTAACTTCTTACCCAAGATATTTTTTCTCCCTCAGGAACAACAGGACTCGTCCTGCATCTGAGGTTAACTGTAAGCGATAAACTCTGAGACTCTGCAGCAGAGAGTGTTTTTAAATGCTGCAGAGCTCCCTGCCAGTATGTATCTTCACCTCTCCTGTTCCAGGCCTAATTGTTGCATCTAAAGACAAAAAAAAAAAAGGAAAAAAAATCAAACATAAAACGGGTGTCCTTCTGTCGCAGGTGTGGGCTTCTCTTTGGATTTCACTTCCCAGTGCTCATCAGCATTTTGAGTGCACTGCCCAAGGAAGAGAAAAAAGCAGCAAAAACTGATTCGCATTTATACTAAGGCCTCTTGACACATCTCTGGTAGTGTAAAAAGCTCTTAGAATGAGCAAAAGGCACAATTTATCCCATTTTAAACTCCCGTTTACACTGTCAGAGTGGTGTAGAACAGACTCAGACTAAATGAGGGATGGACCCAGAAGGGGTCTTGAACTTCACTTTCACATCCTTCTTCTCCGGAATGAATTTCATGACATCGTGGGTAGGAATACAAAATAATAGTAATCCTGCATTATTTTTCTCACCACCAGCACTGAAACCTGAAATAATAGAGTCATAGAATGGTTTGGGCTGGAAAAGACCTTAGAGGTCATCTAGTTCCAACCCCCTGCCATGGGCAGGGACACCTCCCACTAGCCCAGGTTGCTCAAAGCCTCATCCAGCCCGGCCTTGAATCCTGTATATAATTCCAAGGCAGACACTGGTTTATAACTCAGTAGGTGAAGACCATGCTTGGACGTCAACATGGGTGATTTCTAAAGCAACACCAAGTTTGTTACTGCAGCAGGATAATGTGTGAAGGGTTATACCAGACTCAGGGTCCAAACAGTGACTGACAGTCACCAAAAGGAGATGCTGGAGTGAAGAAACAGCTCTGACAGAATAACCTCCTAATCCCCAAGAACCACAGCTGTGTTTAAAACCAGCCAAATCGACACAAGTTTCAGCAGGATCCCCCTCTTTCCCTAAATAGGAGCTGGTTAAGGATGCAATACCCAAGGGCCGCTTCTTCTGCCAACCTTGCTGATGCTCTCAGCATCACTGCTCGGCAGTTGGCGTTACCTCTGCCAGCCGATAACGCAAAAAGTTCACTTTTCATCACTGTTACGCTGAAGACACCGAGGCTGACTCATGTGTTAGTGTCTCGGTTGCTGTTACTATCTGTTGGACATCCAGCGTAGAGTATCAGTGAACTCTCTCGCACTTCATCCTAGGAAGGCAGAAATATTCCTACTTGGCTCCGCATTCCTTCTTGGCTCCTTGCGTTGCCAGCTGTTCTGTTTAATGGCCATCAAACTGTTTGTGTCTCCGAATTAAAAGTCTCCTGGAGGCTATGTTGGATCCCGCCTTTTCTCTTGAGAAACATAACGATTCTGTGCTTACATCGCCCTTGCACTGTCTAATGAATATGGCTAAGTTGTTTTCGAGGCTGCAGCAATGTTTTTTTTTGCCCTTAACTACATGTAACAAGCAGTAAATATTTCACTCCAGGACTAAACTTTCCCAGAAGATATTGTAACAGATAAATGTGGTAAGATCCCATAACTGGTCTACTGTTTGTTGTCGAGTCACTCTAGTTCTTTGATCAATGCTGTTATTTTACACTATTAGAGAAATGTGAGAACAGCATGGAGTGGGGACTGGAAACACACCCTCCACACCCCCCAATTATATTTTTAACATTATTAGATGCATTAGGTGGAACATCTCAGAAAGTCCCGGGTGCTCAGGACCTATAGACACAATCCTCACCCCCCAGGCAAAAAAGGCCACAAAATAGAATAGATCCCATATCTTCATATCTGTATGTTTTACAAACAACTTTGCAGATTTTCAATCATCAGATTGCTTCATAAACTGTTCATTAAAAAAAAAAAACCACAACAGGTGAGGAAACCTACTGTAATCTAAATGTTTGATAAGCATGAATCTATTTATTTGAAAAATTCTGATTTTCAAATTAAAAATTACTCAAGTCAGCTTTAAAGGGATCAACAATGAAGCTTTTCACTTTCAATTTTCAGTTTTCAATTCATAATTTCTAGTGAATTTAAATAGATTGCATATTGGGATTTTTTTTCACCAAAATATTGGAAACTATATTTTAGAATTTTCATCTTTTCTTTTTAAACATAAAATATTTCAACAACTTACCTACTGTTCATCTGCTATCATATTTGGTTTTCTCTAATATGTTGGTCTCTCAGGTCATTTAGAAAGAGAATTTAACCCAAATATGAAATTTTCTTCTCTGTAATAGATCAACACAAATCCTGTTCATTCCCAGTAGAAGCTGATCAAGCTGATTTTGTTTTGGCTGAAGGTAGATCATTGCAATTCAAATTTCTGCACCAAGATCAGTCACAGAAAACCCACTCCTCAGTCAAAGGGGGTAAAAATACTCCAGGAGTGTGAAATTTCTCATCCTGAAGTAGACATCTAAAATTACAAGGTAAATTACCTTTTGAAGGTGGCTATTCTTATCCATTAAATATAGGAAGATTTCAGAGTTATTAGTTATACCTTTAGATGGATATTTTTACCAGCTATAAAAGATCACTGATAGAAACTAAATGTCACTGGAAGGTTTGCCTTGTATTGGCATTGAGGTTTTTTGTTGTTTAATTTGAAATCAGGCAGATAACCCAGGTGCTTAAATCGAGGCCAGTAGTTCTGTTACTGATCCGGTGGAGCATCTGCAACATCCACAGAAGAACAAAAGATGTGATGTAGGATGCCCAAGAAACCTGAGCTGGGAAGCTGGGTGGAATATCCAGGATACCCCAGGCTGTGTATGTCCTAAGAGTGATTGGTCTCAGTGAAGGTACCACTAAAAATTACCCTCATCGGCAAAGGGATACATCATGTACAGAACCTACAGTGAAGCTTGCTGTTAGGGCCTGAGGGTACAGTACAATAAAAAGTGTGTAACCATGAAAAGAGTTAGGTACCTGAAGAGATTACTACTGATAGTATGGAAAGCAAATAAAATCTAAGTTTTAAGACAGGATTTGAAAAGTTTTCAGGAGGGGTCATCTGACATGGCTAATCTCTACTGCAGCCGTTTGAACACGATGGCCAGGAAATTCTTCTCAGATCTATGTCCATAATCTGAAGTCTTGAAATTACGTCTTGAAGAAAGAGGCAGAAACTTGATCTCTGTTTATCACAAAGAAATTACCTGATAATCATCTGTGAGCTCATACAAAGGGAAGTAGGCCATGTTTCATCTGCAACCAGGTAGAAAAGCAAAATAAAAACTATACCTAAGGGAGATTAGCACCTACAAAGACTATATAAAGTGGATCTTGGCAAAAAAAAAAGACAATGGGTGGAGCTAGACTGAGTTTTGGCTAAAGTTTCACACCTTTACATTTCTTTAGCAACCTTTTTCTGGCTAAGCCCCTCTCCAAAGTAGATACGAGAAAGGTCCCTCCAAACAAACTGGCGCTCAGTTCTCACTCTGATGCTCCAGAAGGGAAACTCAACTGGCAGAACAAATCTGGAGAAAGGGAACCCATTAGAGGTCAGGTCTATATCAGAGGAGGGAGTCAGGCTGCGGAGCTCAGCTCCTCTTTCTAGCTCTGTCATACCCCTTGACTTCTTCAGAAGATGCTTCATCCCATGCCTCTACGGAGAGCATGACCCAGACAAAAGGATGTTCCTGATGCAGAGTCACACCTTCTTTATGACAGCAGAAATCACTGCAAGTTCTGCAGCCTGTATAAAGAACAAGACAGTGAAGAACTTGACACGGTCTTGTCTCTTCTGACTTCAACATTTCCTAAAATCTGTTGTTTCACTCCTTGTTCTCTCTGATCAAGGTCTACTGTATATGAACTAAATTACTCTCATCCACAAAAAGTCAAAATAGATTTCAGTCTGGATGCTTTTCAGGTGATTTTTTTTTTTCAAGACTCAATATGATGCTCCAAATTAAATTTTTCATCTTTTTAGAAGAAACGAGAAACATGTTGACTGCTGTTAATGCTCATTTTGGCCCAGACAGGAGCATTTCAGTCTTTTTTTTCTGGCTAGTTTATGTTTGTGTGCTAAATATGTGTGTGTATATATATACATATATTTTTTGAGTCTAGAAATCAAATTGCCTCTCTAAAGCTACATTTCTTTGTTGATTTGAAAATACATTAAAAAAACCCCTCCACTAAAATAACTTACTGACTTCCATGTGCATTCACAAATTGCTTCACTTGGCACCAAACTGAACTTTTTCACATTTTTAATCATCACAGAAAGCTCTAGCCATTATGTGCTATCAATCCTCTTCATGGATGGTATATGACCAACAGTTAAAAAAATGCCTTTTAAGCAATGTTTAAAATATGTACCAGTTTTTAAAGTTATTTCACACCCATGCTCTCCACTTAAGCCAACTGTACTACTCATGTCCCTTCCCTCATTACCAAAGACCATTCTCAGACTGATGCATTGAATTATTTTAGTACTGGAGGTCAACTCATACTTTGTTCCCACTTCCCCGTCCTCCAACGAGTACATTTTGCATCCTGCCCTTTACAGCACACACCTAAGTGAGAAACATCATGCAAGTACAAGTGCACATCAACTCCTTCTCCTGGAAGTCTTCAAGCCTGGAGTTTTAATGAATAGGGTGGGGACTCTCACAACGTTTCCCACTGGCTAAATAATCCACCTTCAGTTTGCACACATGGATTTGATGATTTTCCAGGGTCAGATAGCATCTCAAAAAGATTTCTTTTATCTTTAACCCTGTTCAAACATGATGTCTGGATGATAATATTTCCGTTCGCTCTCAGCCCACAGAGTCGAAACAATAATGCACTTCACATGGGTTAATAGAACTGCGATAATACTGTCATAACGGAGCCAAAATTCTGGAAATCACACAAATCGGCAAGAGGCACATCAGTTCATAGAAACTTTTCCTTTGCTAGTGCAACAAGTACAACTGCAGTACATAAACACGTAGAGACTACAGGCAGGGTTTTCTTTCTGGGAAGTGTTTCTCAACTATTTTTACGATAATCAATGTTTTTTCTCTAAACAAGATACTATTCCCATTTACTTACATAACATGGGTAACTAGATTAACCTGAACTTTAAAATTCCTGAAGTTTAAAATTCCCACTAACTGGAGCATTTACTGCTTCTGACTGGGAATTATTGCACAGCTGTATAGCTCTCCAATTAAATGCTCTTTCAACTCTTCAGCTTCACTTGTTATCCTTCTGCATCTCAAGAAAGCTTCTTGTCAGTTCCTAAATACTCTCTGTTCAAGCCTTGACATTTACACTCTTCAAATATTTGCATACCGTTATTATGCTTCTGTTAACCATCTATGAGCAAAGCTATATTTATCCTACCCTTGTACTCATTCCTAATTATTCCACCCTTCCAAGCTTTGATATTTTTGTTCTTCTTCTTGGAATAATTCTTGAATATTGTCAGCACTTTTTTATTTTGATGATGTCAAGAATAAAATCTTATCCCAGGTGAAGTTCCCAGAACTGATCCAGAGGTCCTGCCTTCATGAACTGTGATATAACATGCTTCTGAATGCAAACTTTAGGATTGTATCAGATTCCCTTATTTTTCTCAGTCTTCCAGCCCATTACTACTCTGGTTTGCAAAATGGAGAGCTCCTGCACAGGGCAGCTAAAGCAAGGCAAAGTTGCTCAGAGCTGGGACTAAATGCACTAATCCAGAGGCCCTGGTCACTCAGCTGGTTTTCCTACCTGTTGGGCTATTCTCTATATAGATAGCAGCTTTGTGAATTCTGGAAACGTGACATTTCTTTACTAAACAAAATGGAATGCAAGAAAAAAAAAGTGCAGGGCTGTTTACAGAGGAAACAATTCATTTAATCTGGTGATGTTAGCAGAAATGCCCTCTGTGTTAAGACATTAGTTAAATTACAAAATGAAAGTGTCCTGGTTTTGGCTGGGATGGAGTTAACTTTCTTAACAGAAAATCATGTCAATGCCTTATTCTTCTACTCAGACATTGACAGGACATCTTTTCACTTTACAGCTAGGTCTATGGCATTTGAGGATTCCTTTATGGCTGTGCTACATTCATGACATTCTAATTAGAACAATAGAAAATTAACTAAATGCAACATTATTTTTCACACACAACAACATTTTTATTTTAAGATGGATATTCCTCTTGGCTATCTGCCCAACCGCTTTGTAGTCTGCTCTACTCGGGTCTACATCAGCAATGGAGACACATTAGTGTAACTGCATGTGTGCTATTCTGTATGCAAAAGATATCTATGAGTATTAACTAAATTTGCAAGAGGAATTAGGATCAGTAATAAATGCTTTAGCAAAGAGGCTTTTGGGAATAAAAAATATATCTTCAGGCAAAATTCTCATAAACTAGACATCATCTTTGATTTACAGTTTATGGTATTTTCTTCTCGGCATCCAATATTCCCAGCTTCAGGGCTCCTGTTCCGTTTGTTGTGATTGACTGGATAGGGTAGGAGGGCAGATCTGTAGGCTAAAGTTAAGTCAATGCAATCATGAACTCAGGGAAATAAAGAACATGTTCAACTCCAGTTTACAGAAGCCGGGTCACTCAGGCTGAAATCCCTTGGATTCACTCACTGGTAAGGAGCTTCCAGTTCTTAACACAGAAATATTATGGTAACTAGAACCAACTCAGTGGCAGAATCGAAACTTTTGGTTGAAGGAGCAAATTGTGGTCATGTGACACAGAGTGAGGAGGAAAAGATGAATGTTTCTGCGGTGCTCCTTTCCCATTCCTCATAAAAATAGCAGTCTGTCTTGGGCTCAATGGGAGTTTTACCTTTGTAACAATTTTGAGAGCTCTCCTGAAGTCCTTGTCCATCTCTACTTTTATAAATTCATAGTGTGTGAGGCCAGAAGGGAGTATTATAATTCTCTTGTCTGACCCCTGCATAATAAGTTGATTATTACGATCTCTTCTGTCCTTAAAGTCTTTAGATCACATTGTCCCACACTTTGGTTATTGAAGAATTATCCCCAACAGGATTTTTTCCTTTTTATTTTTTTTTTTCAGTTTTAAATGACCCTGTTAATGGAGCTTCCACCAGTGACAGGTTGTTTAAAAGTTACTTTAGGACTCTTTTTTCTGATAGTCAGCCTATACGTTCCTTTAGTTAATTTAATTCCATTGCTCATGGCAATGTCCACACCCTAAATAATTCTTCAACCTCCTTGGCATTTAAACTCTTCTCATGACTGTAGGCAATTTTCCTGTTTCTTTTTAGTCATTTCATAGCCAAGATACATGGATATTAGTTTTTCAGATCTGTCCTTATAAGTCAGCCCTCCTCAGCCTCTTAATTATGTCTCAGCCTAGCTGTTCACTGCTACAGTGGAAGAGCTTCAGTTCTCATCCTGTGTTAACCCATCCAGACCCAACAGAGTGTAGGCAAAATCCCATAGTAGCCAAGTCTGTAAAAACTGTCACTGACTTCACAAGAAGTTGGATTGTGAAATTCCTTTTGGTGAATGACACAGGGAAACGAGTTAACAGCTCTGTAGCTGTAATGTTATCTCTGCAAAAGTATTTCATCTTCTATGTCCTGGCATAAGCATCTCACGACTATTTCACAGACCACTTTATTCTCAAGTAATTTTGCCTTCTGAGTCTCACCTTCCTCACAATCTTTATGCATGAATTTATTTTTTTCCTGAGAACTTTTCCTTTCCTTGAGTTTTTCAGGCTGAATTTAATTTCACATTTCTTGACAGTGCATTCTCTCTATGTCCCTCTGTATTATTTCTCTTTCCCCTAAGATTACTTCCCCATTCCTGGTATGGCCTCACTTAAGATGGGTTTTTATTGTGCCCCTCAATTTTTTAATGAAGAGTCCTCATGTCAAAGAGATATGAATTGAATATATTTTGCAAATGTAATTATAGCATGTTATTTACTATAAATTTTCCTTACGTTTTCAGTCCATGCAATACTGTTATTAGTCAACTAATTAGTAAATTAATGTGCTGAACTAGTCTAACACTTTGCAATTACATATACTACACTGCTATATAAAATACACGTTATGGTCACACCAACATCTTTCTGTACCTTGCCGTTACATATGCCTGTATATGAAAATGTGTTATTTCCATCTTAGGAAATATACGTATGTCTGTGTATGTATATGTGTGTAACATTAAGCAGCTCTCTAGGCATGGGTGCATACACACAAAGTAGGACAAAAAGTAAAACTGTAAAGCAGCCAGTTGTCTAGAGAAAGTGTATAAAGAACAACTTTAGTCATTAAGTGTAAAAAGGAATCTAAAAGTCAAGCTGGCAAATTCAAAATGAGTGAAAAGGAGTATAATTAGATCATGGAGTTTATCTTCAAAAGAACTCCTGAAGCTAAAAACTTGTTTAGAAAGGTACAGGCAGCTCCTGTATACAAGGTTGATTATTCAAAGGTAAAATACTGATTGTGGGCAGACTTTTTAAAGGGTAGAAAATGGCATCAGTCAGGGCTTAAACACTGTAAAAACGAGAATATAGGAGGGACACATGACTGTCACATGGCCAGCTCAACGCTGAGGACTCAATTTAATTGCCTAAAAGAATATAGACACTGTAATCTGAAATTCCCTGGGGTATCCAAGGCATTCTTATGGGATTAGTAAATACAGGACCAATGGAAAGCCTGTACACCTCTAGAGTGACACAGCTCCTGCAATTGCAAGAATATATTTGATGTACTGAAATATGTCTCCCCAAAGTAACCTTTGTTATTACACCATCATAAGCTAAGGTATTACCATGTCTGTTCCTTTAGATCAGTTTCTTTAGACTGTATTTTTTTTTTTTTTGGGAAACAAAGCTCCTGTGAAGCCTCTACCAATGTGTATTAAAATTCAAACTTTATCTAGGTACCTACCTGTCCATATGTGCATTTCCTAATTACCCCCACAAGATAGAAATCTGTAAAACCAGACTTGACTGCCGCTTCTCACCACTTGTTTTTTGTAGATAAGGAGGAACTGTTGTACAGGATTAGATAATTTGTCCAAAATCAGAGAGGAAGCCTGTGTTGGAGTTTGAAACAGCTTGCAGGTCAAAACCAATTTTCTCTCCCTGTGTGGACAGAGAGAAATTAAGTTAGAGGGAAGAAAAACTATGGTAATGCAGTAAAGTTAACTTGAAATCAAAGAGAACTGCAGGATGAAAAGCAGTCTAACAGTGAAATACACGCAAGATAGATATTGCCAATTATGACAGCACACAAAACTCCCTAAATAATCTTTCGTATTACCTATACTTTGACATGCTCCAGATAGTTGTCTGGCAGTGAGACCAACTTGCATGGAAAACCTTGCACCCAAAATATTTAATCTTCTGGACCTCTGAAACACAGTGACCACAACGAGAATTTCCATGGAAAAGGTCCATGACCAGTTCTGCCTTGTGAACCAGGATCATAAATTTTGGAGGACAGTCCTAGATGGCCAGGAGCCACTCCAAAGGTTTAACAGTGGAGAAAACCGGGTTCTAGTACATGACAATGTTATTAAGTGTTTAATTTATCAGCATAGCTCTAATCTGGGTCTGGTCAGATTCTTGCTTGGTTGTTTTTTCCTAAAGTGTAATTTTATTCATAACACAAATTTTGATTCTGTATTTTTAATGGAATTATAATAGTCACAAATTCCCATTTTGTAAATAAAAATTGAAAGACACAAAAAAGAGAAAATAATGTTGAAAGAGTTAAACTACACTATTTTAATATTATTGGATCAAAATTGTGTATTTCATCATTCTAAGCAAGTTTTAATTTTAAAATGGACTTTATATCATATAAAATGCCAGACAATTTAAATATGAAATTGTTTGCAGTCGTGAAAGTCTGATCAGTTTTACTTGATTGATTGATTTTTCTGTTGAGTTTTGTGAAAAAAACAACCCAAATCCTTTCTCCAAATTGCTTTTAGACTCCTTCACATGTTAAAAAAAAATACCCCTGAAAGGAAACCAAATATAATCATTCTTAGTTTAAATGAAGGAGGAAATTGAGAACAAAGATTTGGAGGTGGGGTTTTCAGAAGCACCTATGGGACTCAGGACCAGAAATCCATGTAAAGTCGTGTTGGTTTATCTCTCAAAGTGCCTCATCCAAAGTTACTCAACAGAGCAGTGAAATATTAGAAAGACCCCTGTGTACATGTAGGTTTATATTTTCTTTAATCTATTTTTCCTGACCTACAGTGTCCTAATGTTCCTGTACAGCAGCTTTGTTCTGATTCAGGGAAATTCCAGTTTCTGCGATATTTCTGCATTCTCTAGTTGCCATCTACTGCAAACACATCACAGGCCACAGACTCCATACACCTGACCTGGCATTTACTCCAGCCCACAGATTCTTAGTGCAATCCATAAAGGACATTTGGCATTGCTCTGCCTTGCCAAATCCACCTCAGGGTTCAGCTTCATATGTTCTCTTTTGCATCAGTTCCTTTAAAGATGGGACTTTCTTTAATGAGCTGTCAGAGCTAAGCACTTCTCTGCAGTTAAACGGTCCTTCAGTTTCCTTGAATTTATTCGTGCTAATAATTACTGAACGATGAGGCACATCACAACACTGTCCCCATCTGCAAGCTGGGAGTTAATGAAAGGTATGGTGGATAGGAAGCTCAGAGTATCAGAGCCATCAGGTCATCTCGAATGTGACCATTTAATGCAGAACACATAAAAGTGAGGATTTGTCATACCAGATTGAACCGATGACCCCTCAAATACCACTGGGCAAAGTTCTGTTTCTGATCTTTAGGTAAAAGGCAAGGAAAGCCATCAAGATGTTTGAAATGTTGACCACCCATATTAAGTCAGCATTTCTTCTATCCTTGCCCAAGGATATGGGAAAGAACACAAAGAGCATTTTCCTTATATTCTTCTATTTTTAATTTTATTACCACACTGAGGGTGAGCTATGGTTTTCAGAGCTTTCAAGAAAATTTGGATGCCTGTTTATGAACCAGGGCTCCTGTTCCAGTGTCCTTATTTCAGCCATGCAAATGCTGTGCATTCACTTGATTTGGATTCCTTCAAACCAGAAATTCAGACCAAATAGCAGGATCTTCAGAAGCTGTACCTTCATTGTCCTGAATACTTTGCTTACCTAAAGGATTTGGTCTAAAAAGTGCAAAGATGTGACCGAGAATTAAGAACTGAAGTTAAAGAAACTCACACACTTCAAGCTGGTCTGATGTTATACTACCCTATTCTAAAAAAAGTTGTGACTTCTGCGAAATTAAAAAAAAAAGTATTTAGGAACATCTCAATCCAAAAGCAGATTCAGCATTTTGGAGGATGATCCCATTCCAGTCCAGTCCACATCAAATCCCAGAAAAAAACATATTGCTGATGACAAGATATAGTCATCAATCATTTGATCTGCAAATACATAGTACCCAAATAAATACTTTCATGTCGTGAAAAAAGGCAAATACTGTTTTAAATAGACAAAAGTACTTTCAGTCATGATTTTATGAGTTTCTATTTTGTTTTTGTTCTTTTATCAGCCTTACTATTCAGTTTTCAATGCATTCTCTTACAGTCTTCTTGAAATATCAGTCCCCAAACACACAGAACTATCCTGCACAACTGAACATCTTTGGTTTGCTCTCAACAACGGTAAAAAGACAACTCAGAGATACCAACATCATGAGACAAAAAAACCCCAAACCAACACACAAAAAACCACCACAAAGCCAAACAAACCCAAATTATGCAGTGGAGCTAACAAAGATTTATTTCTTTAGAAGATCATTCTGTTTGTTTTTTTCTTAACAAAGACACTAACGTCTCTTCTCTGCTTCTGACGAATCTTGTAGAAACCATGCTACCTTCAACTGTGTCTTTGCTCTTGAATAAAACCACCTGGGAATCGTTCTCTGTTGCACCGGCATCACATAGCTCATGTTGCTACAGCTAAATTGTCTTCCCCTGACAAAAAAATAGATTGTCACATGCAAACTCCTGGTTGGAAATGGTCCTTAGCTCTCGTATCCAGGCAAAGGGGAAATGCTGGTTGATGTCATCTCGTTGTCAGGGTGTCAAAAGGTTCAGAGTAGAAGAGGAAGGACTTACAGACAGAAGGATGAAGACGCAATGCAACTAGTTTAGCCTTGTTTCCTTAGGAAGCCAGAGCAGTAACTAATTTTTCCACGTTAACAGAAGAGAATATACTTATAGAAAAAGTCTAGACTCATATCTTTTCCCAGTGGCAGAAGGAACAGACCCCAGATTATTCACAGCTTTCCTTGACCGACACCAGATATCCCTCAAGTTTTACCAAAGCATAAGATTTCTGAAAGTTTGAATCCAATTAAAGGTTTGGAAATATAGTAGGAGATTTGTTATCCAAATACAAACTTTTAATTGTTCATTGTAACTTTTTCTTTCCCCAAACGTACAGAGAAAAAAGAAGCCCTCAGAGTTCCTTTTCAATGCGCAACAGATTTCATGAAATATTCTGATAATACCTTCCATGAGGATTTCAGTAAGATTGCTACTACGAGTCAGCATTTTAAGAAGAAGGTAGCTTTTGATATCGAGGTTTGTTTATATTTCAGGAAAAAAGAGAGCCAGCTCTAATCACACTTTATCTGCCTTTCCTCTTTAAGCTGCTGTCTTTTGGGTAGAGAGATCATTTTTACAAAGAGTTTTTACAGTGGACCCACTAGGCATTATTAGAATCAAACTGATGATATTCCTCCTTAGGGCTAAAGAAATGGAGATAAGAGAAGTAAATACAATATTCAAGGTAATTTTTAATAAAACTGAAAAAAAAAGTCTGTGCTTTCCTCGAATTTAGATGATTCCCTTGATCCTGAGAATAAATGTAACAATTTGCCAACCAAACTAATTTTCCAAAGCAGGTTCTTGAGAGTAGAACCAGTTGTTTTAAAATAGGATATGTTTGCAAGTTTAACCACAAAGAAATTGCGATTTCCTGTTCATGCAGAAAAGAGCGTAGGCAGTCTGAATAATTACAGTTGGTTGAAGAATTTATTTTCAAACTGCTTTGGAGTGAAAACTAGTGAAGATTGGAGTAGTTGAATATTTTCCCAAGAAGTGTTTAATTTTTTTTTCAGGGAAGTGGACTGAATGATGCTACGTGTCTATATGCTATTGTATGTAAAAACATACAAAAAAACCCACCAGGGAAAACCTGTGGGTTCAACAACCTGGCATTTTCCAGACAACCTCTTCCAAATATTTTGTTGAAAAATTTCAAAACCCTTCTGTTTTTTTCATTGCCCTGCTATGCTAATGCCCTAGTCCCCTGTAATCACTACACAGGGACAACGCTCAGGTTTTCTCAGTATAGACACAAAGCCCATGGGAACCTGCACATGTTGGAGTTCTTGCAGCCTTTTAAGCTGCAAGTGGCACCATTAACCCCAGTAAGACCGTTCACAGGCATGTGCCACAGCACCCACTGCTTCTGGGCTGGGTTCCCAGCACTAATCCTGCTGATCTAGAAGGAAAATTTTGCTAAAATCTTGACTTAAATGGGAACTAGCATCCAATGTGACTTCTTCTCCGCTGAAGTTTGTGATGTTCACATCAGGTGAATATCCTGAGCTCCCTGCTTCACTTAATAGTAAACTGTGGGAATGAGAGCTACCACCTGAGGGCCATTCACCCTGCTCCCATATATACCTTCTGTGACCATAGAGGACAACCAGCTTACGTTAGTTATTTAACTTCCAGTTAGCGAACACTGAAAGGATTAATCCTGCATTATTTCTTTATCCTGGTTCGAGTCAGAACTCAAGCTTGGAGATGCCAACGGAGCTCTTCCACTGACACCCACCTTGCACCTTCCCACCACAGTCAACATTAAAACAAAATACTTAAAACCCTTTTTTTTTAATTTGCCACTGTCACTTTAGATGCATCTTTCTCCATCCGAGAAGAGGAAATGCCAAGCGTCGCAGTAAATTTAATTAGCAGGGTCTGGAAAATGTCTGGGGCTTGGGTTTTTTATTTTTTATTTTTCATTTTTTATTTTTTATTCTTTATTTTTTTTCTCCTATGATGAGCAGCACACAGTTTTCACATCTACATCTCCAGCAAAATGTTTATGTACTAAAAAAATCATGAGCGAGAAGATCCCACAAAAAAAGAGACGAACTGACAATAAAGCAGAAGTTAAGTGACACCCAACTCTCCTTGTCTCACACGCACACGCTGAGTCCCATCTGCTGGGTCCCGATAACTCATTTGCACAGGGCACGACGAATGGCTCGGTTTGGAGCCGTCAGAATCAGCTGCGGCACACGTGCCTCTTGCTCTCTAATTCTTTATTGTTATTCCATGAACTCCGGTGGCCCCAAGCAGCAGGAGACAGGAACACATGTAACAGCTCTCACCCTCTGGCCCAGATACCAACCCTCTTTCTCTCTTTTTTTTTTTTTTTTTTTTTTTTTTTTTGTTTTTTTGTTTTTTTTTTTTTGTCTA